>PVJD01016339.1:0-21367 GCA_004026545.1 Mormoops blainvillei
ACAGAGTGGCTGGTTCTCTTGGGGCTGGAAAAGACCTCTGTCATTAGATCCCGAGGCCCACCCTCTCCATAGGCCAGGACACCAGTCTCCAGAGAAAGGACATAACTCTTGATCTTGACCCAGGGGTTGCGAGCAAGTTCACAAGAGTTTACAGAGGCACGTTAGACTGAGGAGTTGGCACCTTTCCCTGCCTTTTCTAACTCACTTCCTAAAGATTCTTCAGAACCTTGGAGGACAAGGGTGAGGGGGGCAGGGAAGAAGAGAGAGAAGGACAAGGGCACACATCAGAGGCCAGCATGGCCAAGCAGAGGGACATGGAGGCCCACAGGTATCTTTGTTAAGGGAAGGGATTGGGCTCCTATCACTGAGTTGCCAAAGCTAATTATGCCACAGCCAGGGTCCAGCCCAGACTCAAAGATAGACTCAAACACTAACAGGGGAGAAATTCAGAATACGGATAAGGTTACCAGGGAGGTCAGAACCTTAGAGATTAGGATCTGGAGAGAAGTAAAAGCAAAATAACAGGAAACAAGGTCAAACACTAGAAGGCCCAATTAGAACTTCTAAATTAAGATCAGTTGCACAGGAAATTTAAGGCAGAAAAAAGAACGAGGAGTCAGGAGGGTTCAAGGTTACTAAGACCTATTAAACACAGAGAAGCAAATCGCTACTAGCATTGAGTTGGGGTCTGCAATATCCGCCCCCCCGCCCCATGCCTGCTGGTGTTTCTTCCACCCATTGCTCCTGGCTTACCTCCTCTCCCCCTGGAGGATGATAATACTCTCAAGGTCTTTCCAAGTAGCTGTTAGACAAACCACATTTATTTCTCGTTTCTCAGTGGAGTCAGCAGGGTAAACAGAAAAGCAAAGGCTGCTGCCCCCACCCAAAATGGATCTGCCCTTACTGCCAAATAAGGAGGAGAAAAAAATGTAAGATAGTTATAGGGGCAACAGATTCTAGAGAAAAGTCTGCAGAGAATTTAGAGATGCGTGGGGTAGGTGGAATTCTAGGAGGCCCCCACAATGCCCACCTCCTGGATGCATCTCGTATCATCCCCGCTCTTTGCACATGGGTGGGATCTGGGAAAATGATGGTTGCCATCCGTCAGCAACCGGAGGACTATTGTGGTAGGCCTAGCCTAACCAGAGGAGCCATTGAGAAGCAGCAGCAGCAGCAGGACATTCTCCGACTGCCCATGTGGTGAACTGCCTAAGGGGGTCACATGGCAACGAACTGCAGGCAGCCTCTGAGAGCTGAGAACGTCCCTCTGCCCGAGAGCCAGCAGGAAACGCAGGACCTCAGTCTTAAATTGCAGGGGAGTGACTTCTGCCAACAGCCACTGAGCTGGGAAGAGGCCCCGAGCCCCAGATGAGAATGTAGCCCCAGTTAGTTAGCACGCTGATTTCAGCCTGTGAAACCCTGAGCAGAGGGCCCAGCTAAGCCCTAGCTGGGCTTCTGACCCACCGGCACTGTGCCTAAACTAATCTGTTACGCGGCCATAAAAAGCAAACACGCTTTGCATGCCGGGTAGAGGACATACGCAGGAGGCATAATCTGAACCTCGAGCATCTTTGATTTGTTCAACGTAATGTGTAACAATAGATCAATACTCAGTTCATACATTTGCAGGTCCCCACGAGACCTTACAGAGCATCTCGTCCAACCCTCGAAGATGGTCAAGGGACTTGCTCAAGGTCACCTCCTGCTAATTGGTGGCAAATACTGAGGTCAAACTTAAACACGCCGCTATCAGGAAGTAGTTATGCTGTAAAATGGGTCCAGGATACAGAGGATTAGAAACTGCGGGAGTCTTACAGCTCACCTTATTGAAACGCCTGCATTTCAGACAGGAAGAAACTGAGGCACAAAGAGATTACGGGGCTTGTGGTGTTCTTTCCAATTAACATAGCCATGTGACAACTACATGCATGCAACTACGTATCCAACAGAAATCACAAATCAGCCTCTACCAAAAACTGCTGCCTTCCCATTGATCCCCAAATTAATAAACAGCAAGGAAGATGCATGAGATACACAAGCTCTCCTGGCAACCAGCCAAGCTGTCCTCAGCGCACACACACGACTCTGTTAGGTGGTCACTAAACGGCCCAAGGCTTTATTCTTTATAGAAAGTCTTGGCTGCATTGAAGGAGAAAGTGAAGATGGCCCAGCGGGGGGGTGGGGGGGGTGGGGGGGGCAAGCTTGTTTGGCGTTTTTTGTTTTTTTCAGAAGCTTAAAAACAAAAGAAAATCTTGCCGCTTTGCCAGTCGAGGACCTTTTGTGGAGGCTGATGTGCATCAGTCAGATTTGGGGTGTGCGTGTGCGTGTGTGTGTGTGCGCGCGCGCGTGTGTGTAACCGAATAGCCTGTCAGGGCCTCATTGTCCACAATGCAAGTCTCCCCTAACTGATAACACTCTAAATAACAGGTGAGTGGCTCCTGGCAGGAAGGAGATTGTCTGACCTCATTGTTTGCCTTTTCCCCCCCTCTTTGTTCTTCACAAATAAAGGTTTTTTAATAAACTGAAAGGTCCTCCGCTCTTGCCTGATGATAAAATGAAAGGAACCAGTGAGGTATGGTACAACGTGGCAGCAAAAAAGGAGAAGCTCATCAGAAAATAACAAAGGTGCAAGTGAAAGATAAGGCAGCTGTCAGAGATTAATCCTGTGCGCCTGATTGTTTTCTTTAATACCAAAGCCTGCACTAGCAAGCGATAAGTTTGCTGAGTAATTTGGTTTTTGGTGAGGAAATAAAATTCAGGTAGGCCCCATAATTGATTTCCCTTTTTTTAGTTTTCTAAACATTAAACAACAACAACAAAAAAAACAAGCTCGGCTTTGGCGACACCCTCTTTTTTGCAGCTGCACTGCCGACGCTGTCCCCTTGACCCGGCCCACCTTCTATATCCCAAAAGCTCCCGAAAGGGAGGGCAGGAGTGAGCAAGAGAAAAGTGCCCCTCTGCCAGCAACGTGAGGTGCAATTTACATGAAACCCTTAAATGCTTGTCTGCTATGGACGGAACTGTACCATCACCTCCTTCCAAAAAACAGACACATAGAAACCTCACCGTCGGTACCTCAGAACGTGACTTATTTGGAAATACGGTCTTTGCAGAGAAAATCAAGTTATAAAGAGGTCATGAGGGTGGGCCCTGATCCCATACGACTGCTGTCCTTATGAAAATGGCTATTTGGACACAGACACATGCACACAGAGAGGATGTCATGTGAAGATGAAGGCAGATGTCAGTGTGCTGCATCTACATGCCTGGAAATAACATCAATACCCAGCAAACCACCGGAAGCTAAGAGAGGCTCGGGACACATTCTCCCCCAGAGTCTCCAGAAAGAGCCAGCTCTGCAGACACCTCGATCTCAGACTCCCAGCCTCCAGCACTGTGAGACAGTAAGGTTCTGTTGTGTAAGCCACCCAGCCTGTGGTACTTTGTTATGACAGCCCCAGCAAACTAGTACGTCCATCTCTGATACACAGGTGCAGCAAGGATCCCTCGCCTCTACCTTGAATGTCACATTAATCGAAGTTCTGCTCACGGTCTTCATCGCCCGCCCACACTCCCGTCAGTTTCTGACAGTATTAGGCACAAGGCCAAAGAAGGCAGTCAAGGGAAAGTACAACCTGAAGCCACATCCTTGCCCCTCCTTCTGTGTGTGAGGCTCAGAGCCCATTCCTTCATAAGTTGCCCTGGGGGCATTCTTTAACAGCACCCTCGCCACGTACTCAGCCCGTTTCTCCCGATCGACGCAGGCTGGGGAAAGCCCAGAGCAGTGACCTCATATTGATCCTAGAGAACGCCTTGAAGAGGGGGCACTGCAGCACTGAAAGTCCTAAATGTCAGGCAAAATACCTGACACCTATCTCATGGGTTTAGGAAACGCATCTTACTTAGCTCTTGAGACCAGTCCTCTTCTAACCTGAATGCACATCGGGATGAATCGCCTGGGAATCTTGTTAAAATGCCAACTCTGACTCAGTAAGTTGGGCGGGGCCACAGAGATTGCATTTCTAACAAACTCCCAGGTGATGCGGATGCTGCAGGTGCACGGACCACGCCCGAGGTGCAAGGTTTGGCAGCGGGGGTCCCTACGGCTGCGCAGAGGCAAGGCTTTAAGTGGCCTCAAAACACCACAGATTCAGATGTCTCTTGGCTGGGAAAACCTTCACTGGGGTTGTGGGGAAAACACAAAAGGAAACATCTGGGCGGGGGTTGGGGGGTGAAGCTGGGGGCTTTCCAACGAGAAAGTGCCGCTTGTGCACGTGCACCCAGGCGCATGCTTGCAGGCAGCCCCAGCAGCGGCAGGGTCTTACTCATTGTGACAAAATGAACAGCCCCCAGGTTGCTCATCCAGCAGCTAATTTCTCATCTTATCTATTATGTGAATGAGATGGGAAAATAGTTTCCTGTTTCTCGCAGATATCACGGACATGAAAAATACTGAAGAATTCCCTGGACAGCCGTGCAGTCACATTCATCGGTTCCTAGTTTCCCAGGGAGGAACCGATGCAGCCGGGCTGCTCCCAGATGGAGTAAAGAAATTCTTTGCAGATGCCCCCATGCTAATACCACCTTGGAAAATGACTGAGGGGTTGACAGGTATTTTTTGGTGGTAATATCCCACTGTGGCTATTCCTTGAGGCCCAAGTGATTGGCCAGGGAGTGGATTTGAGGCTGAGGCCTTACATGGTCAGTCTCCACCCTTGCTTGTGTGATGGGGATGAAGGTCCCCATCAGGAAGGAGGCCAGCCAGCAGCCACCACCTCCTCCTCCTCCTCTGGCCCACTCAACGAACCCCACCAGCCTCACACACCTGCTTCCCAAAGCCCCATCAATCACAGACCTTCCCCTGGAGAAGTTACACACTGCTCTAGTATAACGACGTGTCTTGGGGAATCACAGATCTTCGTGAGCATTTGGTTTAACTCTTAAGAGCAACGAAGAAACAGGCCCAGGGTAGTAGGTGTGTTCGCCCAAAGTCACCTGGCAGGTAAATAACTGACCCTTTCGGTCCGTGCAATGATCAAGGTCTGGCAGAAGGACAAGTCTTGGATAGGGAGCAGTGTCAGTGGGGGCAAAAGGGGAGAGTCTAAAGAAGACAGGATATCCAGAAAAATCCTCCTGACTCAGGTTCCAGGTTTTGACATGGAAACAGAACACACCTGAGAACAAATTCTGACCGAGCGGGTAAGGCCCACATGAGAGGCTCCGACATCGGCTGCCCATTATAATCAGTTCAGGGTTTTTGGGGTTTGTTTGTTTTTTTAATGCTCGTGCCTGGGCCAACTCCAGATGAATTGAATCTGATCTCTCAGGCCTCACAGTCCCCGGGAGCTGGTTAAAAATGCAAACTCTCAGGCCCCACCCAGTCCAGCTGAATCAGAATCTGGGTCATTCCTTTGCATTTTAAGGTTTGAGAAGTGCTGTCTGGGTCCAAGAAATCAGAATCTCTACCGGGCAAGGCCTGCCATACATGGCTTATAGAGAGGCAAGGACCAGGGAGAGGAGACCAGAACCCAAAATGTACGCTTGAAGGCCTCAGAGATAAATTGACCTGTAGTCCAACTTTGCAAAGGCACAGGTATCTTCACGGAAAGGGAGTATGGGTGAGGAAGTGAAAGCCAGGGAGGTCTGATCCATCTCAGTTCCATGTTAAGACCTGGATCAAATCACAGGTGACTTCAGTGATCTCAAGCCTGCCATTCTATGCACATTTGAAACAGGGCTAGAGTAGTGACATGACTTGGAAGTCCCAGTGCACTATACTGGACAAGTAAGGGAAAGCAATAAGGTAGGCAGTGTATAACAGCTGCTAGAATTAAATCTAGGTTCTAATAGTTCTGCCACTACTGTATGACCTTGGACAAATTACTTAACCTCTAAAGCCTAAGTTTGCTTCTCTGTAAAGCAGAGAAGACGACAAACAGCTCCTTCATGGAGTCACTGTCACCTGTCAGGAACTAAGCGTAGAAAGTGTTTGACAGAGTTTCTGGTTCATATGCACAAAAACAGCAGCTATAATTAGTAGTAATTCAATTTCAACTCCATGGTCATCCTGAAGAAGGTTTGAAGTTAGTAGTAGACAGATGACATGTGAACAATAACGTCTTCTTTGCAGAGTGAAAAACTAATGTCATAGCTTATCAATAATTCTCTGGACTATGGAAGACTATTATCTCTGTCCCCTCCAGGCAAGCCCAGTTTAATCCACCACGGTGGTTTTCTATAAACGCAAAAGGAACAACGAACGGCCAAGAAATATACAAGAACACATGGGAAGGCATGAAAATCAAAAAGGCATTAACTGATTGGGAAAAGGGAACAAGGATCTAGGTTAAAATTATGTGGAAGACCCTCCAGATAAATACCAGAGTGAAAAGACAGCTAATTGAAGAATGAGAGAGTTTTCTTAACCAGTGCTAGCTGAGTAAAAATATAATTATCTTTGATTCATGAAGATTGCTACAATATGACTCATTTACCAAAACAGTTACCAGCAAAATTACATTTGTTACTGTGGGAAGATCACGTGGGAGCGAGGGCTGTAGTAAATACCAAATATGTTTCTATTTTCACAGTGGCACCTTGAAGGAGAGTTTTGTTTCCTCATCAGCAGTTTTGTGTGATGCAGCCGCTCTCAGTAGGGCCTTTGGTGATTAAGGGGAACACAGAGATGGGAAATACTAATGTCACTATTCCCAGCCAGGTCCTGAGAGGGTCTCAACTTCCCCGGCCTGGGCACAGCACTGTCTGGGTCTTAAACGTCTTCCTCCTCCACAGCTGTGCCCTTGGCTTTCATGCATATCAAGTGGATGCCTCTGTCCTCGGAGAGTACTCAGAAACCTAGAGATTGGAAAACATTCCTTTTTGTTTATTAGTTGTCTGATTGCTCTAATAAGGGAAAACTAGCATTTTTTTCCACTCAGATGTTTTCTCTTTAACTCAACTGCGGGAGACTAGGTGTTCATCCCCATAGCACAGAGTCATTTAAAGGTTCAAAGCTGCAACAATCTGTGTGTGCAATTAAGGGAAGATGACCGCTCGGTCGGTGCACTAACACGGGTGGAAAGACACTGGGCAGAGGGGATCTTGAGGGTAAGAGGGACCTTGAAGTGTTCAGGCCCGATATTTTTAAGGCCCGACGTGGTTCTTGGGAGTCCATGTGTGGAGGAGAACCATATGTTTCATAAAAATATAATGAATGGCATAGGAAAAATAAGAAGATGCATTTCTCACACAGTAAAAGAGCATTGCAGGGAGAATCGTCCAGGAAAAAAAAGGCAGCAGCAAACTGTTCTGCAAGAACAAGAGTAATGAAAATAAATACAGCTTACCAGCCTAATGAAGAACATTTCAGAGCATGTTGAGACCCTAACTGATACAAATGAGGATCATTATCTTCCCCGGGCTCTCCTGTTCAGTGTAGGACAAGAACCGTGCAAATAGAAGGAGATGACCAGGCTATCATGGTAGAATTATAACCCCACACCAGACCCGGGCCTCTTAATAAGACAAGCCATTTTCATCTCCAGTCCCAGAGCCACTTGAGGGCCAGAAGACCATCAATATAAATGATGCTTCACTGTCTTCATCCTGGAGTAATTAATGTTTTAAGAGCCACCCACGTCTCTTTCCTCCCAATGTCAGTAAGTGCATAAGTATTTCCTTCAGACCTAGAAACTAAAGATTCTGGAGATGAGTCTCTCTCAGGCTGAGACCAACCACACTATTATTTCTTAGGTGACTACTATGTGCTAAGCATTGCATCAAGTACTTGGTGTGTATTATTTCATTTAATGCCACCCACAGGCCTAGGAGGTATTACCAATGCCCCCATTTTTTAAATTTTTAAAAAATTTTTATTTATTGATTTGAAAGACAGATGGGGGGGGAGAGAGAGAGAGAGAGAGAGAGAAGCATCTATGTGTTGTTCCACCTATGTATTCATTGGTTGAGTCTTGTATGTGCCCTGACCAGGTATCGAACTCACAACCTTGGCATATAGGGTTGATGCTGTAACTGACAGAGCTACCTAACCAGGGCAAATACCCTCGTTTTAAAGAGAAAGATAACTGAGGCTCAGAGAGGTTGAGTAACTTGCCCAATGCCAAACAGTTAAGTGACAAGTCAGAGGTTCAAGCAGGGTACCAGTTTTGTTTTTAGGGTCAACTTCTGTGAGGAGGGGACAAAGATGAAAATGAGCAGTGTGTCAGGGCAGACAGGAAGGTAACAATCAGTCATTCCAGGCAGAGAAAGGAGCTGTACATGGGCCCAGAGGCAGAAAAGAGCTTGGAAGGTGTGAGGGCCTTTCAGATATCTATTGCTTAATGACAACCTACCCCCAAACTATGGCTTAAGACAACAACATTCATGCATTTGCTCATGGTTTTTCAACTTGGGCAGGGTTCATCGGGACAACTCATTACCACTCCATGTGCTGTCAGTTGTGTTAACACAACTGGATCTAGAGACTTTGCTTGTATGGTGGCTTACTCATGTGGCAGGAAAGCCAGTACTGGCTATCAAGTGGGAGCTCAGCCAGGGCTATCAGCCAGGGGCCTTACTTCTCCTTCACACATGGCTGCTTGGGCTTCCTCCAGCATGGCGGCTCAGTCCCAAATGGAAGAGGTGAAAGCTGCCAGTCCTTTCAAAACCAAGGCTCAGAACTAGCACAGTGTTGCTTCCACCTATTCAATTGGTTGATTCATTCACAAGCCCCACCTCGATACGATGGAAGGAATGACAATGAAAAAAGAGCCAGTGACATGGGAATGGACTAGGGGTAGAGAAGCAAGGAAGGCAAGGGTCCTGGAGAGAGATTTTCAAGCCTTTTTTGGTCACGTCAAGGAGTTTGGATTTCACTCCAAGTACGATGAGAAATCCTTGTTTCTTTTTGGATCCTTGCTCTTATCTCTTGTAGTAGAAGACTAAGACTAAGTATCTTCTTGTAGTAGAGGACTAAGAAAAGTAGCTACTCAAGGGATTTCAGTTGGGGTCCATAGAGCAAATATACATGCACACAAAAAAATGAAGGGATTAGCCTCATATATGCCTAACTCATAGACCCAGACAACAGTGTGGTGACAGCCAGAGGGAAGTGGGGGGATAGGTGGAGGCAGACAAAGAGTGGGGGGAATGGGGACATCTGTAATAGTGTCAACAATAAAAAAAAAGAGATGCATTTCACTCAGGCGTTAATACACTGTCATCCTCAGATATAAGCTCCCCCAAATTTCATGTGTTGCTGAGTGAACTTTATAACCCACCAGATTTCCAAGATGCAGGAACAATGCCAATATCTCTCACCAGACACCATACCATGTACTGCCATGCCACCTTCACAGGGAGAAATGACTGCTGCTTGTTTTCTTGTTTAACCACCATCTTTAAATATGTTATACCCCTGAAAACCAAAATTCAACAGCCCTTCAGTATGTCAGTCATCAGTCTGTGTATAAACCTCCCTTTGGGGTCAGACAGCTTGGCTCCGCCCATGCAACTGAGCCACCAGCTCCAACATGACTCCCCAGTGTGTTGATGTTTTCATTGTTAGAGAACTGGGTACTTTTGTGCCAATTAGAGTTGTCAGATGAGAGAGAACAGAGGAAGAATAGCTTTCCTTTGCTGACAGGGACCTGCACTTCTCTGTACACCAATGGGTTTAAATGTTATGACGCCATGGAGACCGAAACAATGCTGCTAAGCTCATACCAAATACCTTTTGTGCTGACATGCTAAAGATACCAAGATAAGTTAGACATACACTAAGGTCTTGAAAAAATTACCCATAAATTGATCTTCTAAAAGGTATAGTGATAGAGGCATTCAAAGAATATAATGAGATCACAGAAGGACGAACCAAGCTAAGCTTTTAGGGGTAGTGAGGCTGGAGAAACTTCCTGAAGGAGGTGATTTAGGGCCTGAATTTAGAAAGAGGAGTAGGAGAGAGAACATTGAGAATAAAACTTGTTAGTGTGAGACATGTGCATTTGGAGGCAGGCCATGCATGGCAAGGCAACATAACATAAAGTTACTGGAATATAACTTTAGTTCAAGGGGTGGAGAGGGCAGATCATGAATGACTGTTTACGCTATAGTAAGGAATTTAGCACATATTCTGTGACTAGCAACAATTTTAAAGAGGAGGAATGACTTAATCAGGTTTGTAGTTCAGAAAAATTATTCTGGTAGAAACTTAAAGAAAGGCAATGTTGGGGCAAGACTGAAAGAAGGGACACCGATAAGAAGTACCAACCCAATTTAAGAGAAAGAATGGCAAATCTGTGACAGTGGTAACAGGAATGGAAAATATGATTCAGATCTGAGAAGCATTTATGAGGTCGAATTATCAGGATTTAGCGAGAGATTTGATATACGAAGAGAAGGGGAAGGAGTTTTAGGTTGAGAGTAGACATTAAAGCTGGAAGAATAGGGATGTATGTTCTTACCACATGAGAGACAAACAATGCTTGTGGCAGAGAGTCTAGATTCAGGAGAAAAACGAACTTAGAATGGAACCCTGGGGCTCGTCAGCTTTCAAGGGAGGCCAAGAGGAGAACAGGTCATTGACGAAGCAGAAGAATATGCATAATCTAATGTAATGAAAGCCAAAGAAGTCAAGATACAACTGTGCAATTGCATGATCAAGAGAATCAGATACACCAGAACGGTCTAGTCAGCTAATTAACATAAAAATGGTCATTGGATTATGGTCGGGTGAAAGTAGGAACCAGAGTATAAAGGTTTAAAATAAGTGTCAGGCAAAGATGTCAGACAAAACAGTGTGGAATAGATTTGCAAGAAGTTTGGCTGTTGAAGGAAGGAAAGCACTGCACGAGGTGGGGAGGGTCAATGAACTTTTTGTTTGTATTTGTTTCTTAAGAACAGAAGAGACTTACTAATGAGACAGGGAAATTATCCAAGAGAAATGATATAAGGAAGTCAAGAGGTAGGTGTGAAACATTTAATAATGTGCTACTAAACATATATTAAATACCTTCTGTGCAAGGTGCTGAGCATACCAAGTTAGACACACCGCAAGTCCTTGAAATGTTAAGTATGCTTAAAGGGAATTAACCAAAAATGTATCTTTTCAATATAATTTAATAAATATAGTGATAGAAGCATTCAAAAAATCCAAAGAGATCATAGAAGTACAAAACCTAGCTCAGCTTTTAGGGGTGTTGAGACAGAAGAAACACCCCAGAAGAAGATAAAAAGAGACTAGAGGAACAATGGGCTCAGACAGGAAGTTGAGGAAGTTCATATATGGCTGTATCCCATCCCTAGCATTTTCTGAGCCCAGGGTAAAAGTACCAACAGATGCTCACCTATAATTTTTTCAAAACTATAAACCAAGCCAAAAAACAAAGTTAAGGAAACTATGTTCCATAGATAGGATATGTATGGTTGATAGATATCAAAAAAAAAAAAAAAACAAACCACCTATATTGATCACTATACCTTCTTTTAAACTTGAGAGGCCAAGTTCTAATTTAGGACTTTGTACTCCCCAGAGTTTCATGCTGAAACATGGAGGCACAGGGGAGCCACCACCAGCCCATGACCCAACTCTCATCTCTTCCTGCCACTGGCTCCATCACATACCACAAGGGAGCTGGCTAGGGCACTGTGGAGACCACACCCACATGCCCAAGGTGCTGTCCACATCCCTCTGCAAACAGCCACTCCTTGGCCACGCCTTCAACCTAGCCGTGCATGCACAGTGGGCTCATCCATCTTTAGCAGAAAGGATTTAGGGAAGACACGCACACGCGCCATGGATGCAGGCACATGGGAATCTGTGCCAGGAATCCTGAGGTCCTGACCCCCTGGAATATCTGTTACCGAACGTGGACCCGTTGGGGTAGGGGGTGGCTCAGATACTATTAGTGAAACAGCGCCCCACCTTCCCGGGGGTCCCTCTGCTCTAGGTTCTTTGCCTGCCACCCTTAGAAATTATGGCTCTCAATGCCAGAGTTTGGCGAAAAGGAAAGAAACTATTTATTCAAAAGTTATGCAGGTTTTGAATAATGGCTAAATGTCGCCATTAAATCTCAAAATTCCTTTAAAACACCCATTAACACACACAGTCCTGCCTTTCCCCCACTTTGCCCAGTCAGGCCCGGCAGGCCGGCCAGGGGTGCTGTCCTTCAGGAGGAAAGGGACGCAAGTCCGGAGCTCGGCCCAGCAGGCCTCTCATGAACGGTTCCCAGCGCCACCAGCTGCGTCATGATCTCCAGCTCTGAATCCAAAACCACTTAGCCCCTCTCATGGCCCACTGGCAAGAGCCCCTTCTGCCTTTTCCTTCCCTTCCCGCGTGGTCTTCGCATTGTTCCCCCTGGCGATGCAGCGAACCAATTCCCAGCTCCCGAGGCACAGGCGCTATAGCTGTTAACTGTGGAGCTCTTCTCAGTTACTTCTGGGTTTAAGTTAGCCTTGTTGATATGCAAAATAACCATCTTCCTGGTTAGCCTTGTTGACATGCAAAATAACCATCTTTGCATATGAGGAATGAAGCCTTCTTGCTGTTATTGACATGCAAAGTGACTCTCAATGGCCTTGCTCCACGGCAGGTCTGAAGCTGGTCTTTCATTGATAAGCAAAGTAACTTTGGAAGGCCCAGCTCCATGTCTCCCTTCCCCCATGGTGGCCCGCCTTGGGGTGGGGGAGGGAGAATATCCTGTATTTTTCTTGGACACCCCACATTCGGGACACTGTTACAAATCTCGCTTTGGAGGGTGGGGGCCCTAGCTGAACCCTGTTACAAATGTGGGTTGAGTACTCAGGAAAGTGAGGAGTAGGTTCTGGGCGGACATGCCCCTGAGGCGCCGCACACCCATTGCCCTCTAAGGGGGAGCCCACTCGGCAGAGGCCAGAATGTTCTCTCTAGCACAGGGAGAGGGCCCCTCTTGCCTGGTTCTAGGGGTGGAACAGTCTGGTAGCCTCCATTTTCTTGATGAAACCCAAAAGCTAGGGTTAGCTGCTGAGACCGAAGTTGTGCGGGGATCCATCCAGGGAAATCAATGTCACCTTGCAGGTCTGGTTCTTTTAGTTCTTGGGAAACACAGTATCCAAGCAGTTTGCCATGAGAATCAGTTTCTTAACTCGAAGTGAAACAGTGCACTGGGCAAGCAAATGTACATTGGAATCGCTGAGGTGCAACTTGCAGGAATTTCTTGGTAGATTTTTTTCTCCTCAGTGCCCATTTGAATGGACCCATAAGTTTGCTTTGTGACAAAAGTATGGACTGGAAAAAAAGGTGCGGTACAAGCCCCGCTTCAAAGTCAGAGGGCTATTGTTAAACCTGGTTCCGGCTCAGGAGCCCCCAGCAGTACTAAGGCAGGTCACCTTCAGCAAGAGACTCGCTCATCGCGAGGGCTGCAGAGCTGTGGGACAGGGGTCTCCCCTCCTGCCTTCAAGGCAGGTCTGGGTTCAGATGACGTCAAAAGTCAACAGGGGCAGAGGCCAAAGAGGGTGGGGTGTCCAGCAAGAACTAAAACAAATCTTATAACAATATGAACTTTCTTTCAAAGAAAATGAAATGCTTCAAAAATGAACAAGATAGGACGTATTAAATAATGGAGCAATGACTAACCTCGAGTTACACAATTTAAAAAATATTTTTATACATTTGTAAAATTTTCCTAATGTTACTTTAAGAATATTTTAACTTATCTCTCTATTATACCTGAACATTGATCAAATGATACTTTTTAAAATACTAGGATTCAAAAGACCTGTTCTACCATTAATTTTCTATAATGGCTGCTGAAATCTTATTATCTGTATTTTATTGCTATGAAAACTAAAATATAGAGCAGTTAAGTGACTACCCAATGAACAAGTGACAGATTGGAAATAGCACCCAATATTTTATTCTACCTATTAAATCCGGCTTCTTGCTAACCTCAAGGTGCCTCTTTCCCACTAATCTACTTTCGATTCATGGCTACTGAAGTTCTGTATGCTGGTCTTAGGAATCTATAATTAGTCGGTCTTAGACGTATATTAGATTCTGTTAAAATATTTCATTAGAAAGTGTAAAAGGGATAGAACTTGAAACTATTTTTTTTTGTTTTCTTTTTCGAGGACAAAGTAATTTATGTCATCTAATGGTCTATGTATTAGCAAAAAGGAGTTCTGGTTTTAAAAAGAGGCAGTAAGGAAAATGTTCAAGCAAGATTCATGTATGATGGATTCATAATACATGGCCTTATATTAAATATCTCTGTTGTCTGGAGACCCCTCCCCCCTCTACTCTCTCTCGTAGCAATTACTACCTTATATCTAGGCCCATGTATGCACAATTTACTTACCCTACCAAATTCTGAAGACAGTGAGTGTGTCTCATATGTTGTGTGCCCTCCACAGAGCCTAACAATGCCTTACTCGTGGTAGTTGCCCAAAAAAATATTGCCGAACAAAAATATATATATTTTTTGGATTATATCACTAGCTCTTTGAGACTGATGTCCAGCAGGACCAGCCCTAGCTATTAACTAATTCCTAGGACCACTGTCAAGGCCAGAGGGGATGAATTGCAGGTCTAAACCAACAGTCATTCTCATGCTGTAGAAGCACAAAGCAAATGAAGGATTGTACATTATACAAAGGCTGCTGTTGGGGTAAAGAAAAAATAGATACAAATCCCACATTTAGTTTCTGCTCTGACTTCAAGGAGGATGCACGTACTTCTCATGAGGTTAAAAAGGCTGCCTAGATAAGAAGTAAAAATCTTAAGTGAAAGATTATTTATTTTGACTATATGGGAAACTCCTTGATGGTGAACTTATCCTCAGGGAAAATAGGTTTATTGTGAAGTAAAAGGAAAGTCCCAAATAATTATGAGTCATCCTTCGCACCCGAAGAAAGGAAGTCAATAGCAGTATTCCAGTGTGTGTTGTATCTAAACTAAACTACAAAAGTAGCTTTTTACCATTGCATGCAATTGATGTCTGGAAAATAGCCTAGTTTGCATAATTGCACAGCTGTGGGCAGTCTGGCTTCCGAAATTCAGGATGCATCCTGATAGCATGTGTCAGACCTATAAAAGGGTTAATTTTGAAAACAGCCACTTTCGTATACAGATGGAGACAGAGTGTTATCATCAATGTTTAATCAATCAATAGGCATTTATTTCTATGATATAAAGTTTACATTATCCTCCATCTGGAGCGATAGTGGAATAAGGAAGGGAATCTGTCAAAAGCAAAATTACTTCTTGTTAGCTTTGCCCCTGTAATTTCAGTTCAGCTTAGTACATGTTAATCTTTTTTATGACTTAAAAAGGCAATAAAAAGTGATTATACTTTAACCCTCTTGTGAATTTCTCAAATACTTTAATCTAAACCCAACAATTTAGACCATGTTCTGGGATGAGCTGTCAGATCTCTGTCTCATAACATGATCAGATAATTGGCCAGTTACTTTGTAGGTTCCATTTCTTTACTAATTCTGTCCAACCCTGTAGTTCTAGATTTCTCTCCCCTTCTCTTTCCGCAGCATCTCTGCTCTCTGTTTTAATTTCAAAGTCCAGGAGTCAATGTTGTAGAAAGATGGAATTGCATGTATGAGTCCCTAACAATATTAATTTCTCTAAGACTCAGTTCTTTATCTTCAAAATGGTTACACTAATACCCGTCTCAGTCACTAAAAGGAAATCAGGAAGGTTGTTGTGAAGATTAAATGAAATAGCATATATGAAATGCCTGGCACATACAGACCACTTAATTCATGCCAATGTCTTTTTCCTGCCCTTAAAATGTAATCGCTTGTTTTCTCTGCAATCAGAACAGTGTTTTGTTAGTGTTGTTGTTTGTTTCTTTCACTAGACTGAGGCTCATTAATTCACATGGTCAAAGCACAGTGCAGAAGAAGCAAATTTGTATCTTTCATTTCTGAAAAGACCAATTAGTAAAAAGGGGAAAATCAAACATACAAATGTGTTTAGTTGATCACCAGGGAGTGAGATTACTTATTATTATGTTGATATATTATTTTTTTATCCTCACCCAAGGATATGTTTATTGATTTTTAGAGAGTGAGGAAGGGAGAGAGGGAGAGAGAGAAACATCAATCATTTGGTTGCCTCCCGTACACGCCCCAACCTGGGATCGAACCCTCAACCCCCTGACCAGGATGAAACGCGCAACCTTTTGGTGTACAAGACGACACCCCGACCAAGTGAGCCCCTGGGCCAGGGCTATGTTAATATATTATTTATATATTATTATTACAAGTCTGATCATTACTATTCCTGGGCATCCAGCAAGGGGTGGCCAGTAAAAGTCCTTCCCCTCCTGACAGGGTAAATGGTACAGGGGAAGGCATATCACCTAAATGTTTGTTCTGTAGAACATGTGTACTGCTCTCCATCATATCTTATCTTCTAAATTTTCCTAATAAAGAAAGAAGTAGACAGGAAGCCTCCTCCTTTAATAAACGCTCACTGTGCCACTAGCACTTCCACATTTATGCTACGGTATTAAAGATTCCCAAAGCACGAGTGTCTAGGCCCCTGTCCTTTCAGTGACAATCGTCTGTTAGGTGCGGAAAACCTTCAGGTAGAAAATAGAGAGCTGCTCCATGGTGCTTAAGTTCCCAAGTCAAAGGTGATAGTTTAAGGGACTACAAAGACCTAGTTCTCATTGTAGCAATTTCTGTTTAGTTCAGGGCTATGTGGGCAGCCACTGGTATGTGGCATAAAATCCGTAGGTACTAATGAATAATGAATAAATGTTCACTCCCAAACCAGGCCATCGAATGGAAAATTGACTTCATTTCACAATCCAAACCATTGTTCACCCACTTGTTCTGCTTCTTGCTCTCTGTATGTCCTACTTTTTCTATCCCCAGACTGCTAAACCACTAAGCAAATCTACCACCATAACAAGTTCAGCCTGCTTCTTTTGTCTAAGCTAGACTATATATCGCAATAAAAAATTCTTCTACAGTAAGACTGGAGAGTGCAGATAGTCACTGTTTAGTAATTGTTATGTCATGAGAGCCCCACAAGGTTCTCCAATGGGTGTGCTCCCGACATGAAATCAAACCTGTGGAGGTGAAGCAGCAGTGGTTTGATTTCTGCCGGGCCCTTCTGAGAGGTACAAAGATTGGACAGAGTGTAGCCAATGGCCAATGGCCAGGACAGAGAGTGCAAGAAATACCTCATTTCCTCATTTTTGTTTAAATCAACCTAAGTCAAATTCTAAGCTCCAACACCCTGAAGAGTAGAAAAGTCAATTTCAGTCACATGAGAGCTCCCCACCCTCAGACAACACTGAGGTCCCCGGATCATAAGTGGCACTAAATCTCAGAGAGACCCGGCAGCTCACGACACACTGTAGGACAAAGAACAGCACTGGCGTCTCCGTGCTCCCAGCTCTTTGGGATGTAACAGGTCACTTGCTTCTGCTCCATTCCTGGGGCTCAGAATGTCTTTGGCTAACTGGAAGGCCCTGCCCCTGAGTGCATCGGGCAGACATTCCCTCCAAGCTGAGTGGCTGCTACCAGGGCTCCATACTCCCCACTACCAATGAAACTCAACTGCCAACCTCCTCCCTGTCCTGGGTGCAAGATCTCTCCCCTCCCCTCATATTGCCCTCAAAAGCACTCCCAGCTACCCTTCCTTCTCCAGGGATATCCAATCTTGCCTGAGCTCTGGCTTTTACAAAAATCGGGAAGAGCTTCTGCTTTTGAGGCAAGAGACGGCAAACCTCAGATTTCGGTTAGAAATGGGAAGGGTGGAAGTGACCTTGAGAAGGAAACAAAGCTGAAATCTCAGAAAACTATCCTGTCCCACAGGCCTCATAACCAACCAGGAGATAAGAGTTGCCCTTGACTTCTTGGCCAGGACCTGGCTAGGATGGACTTCCCCCCCCCCCCGACAGAGAGGTCCTGGCAGCCGCAGTTAAGGTGCACCAGTTCCAGGGACCCTGGCTCAGTGAGAGAACTGAAGAACAATCATGGATGTCTCCAAGCAGTGCCCCTGCGTGCCTCCCCAACCCGCCGTCAGGTGATTCTGGGCAGAGGGTCACAGGGGCTGGCAATAGGGGTAGATTAAATGGAATAGGGAAGATGAAATAAAAAGAGTTATAACAGCAAAAGCATCGCAGCAACCTGCAAATGCAAGACCGTCCCACCTTTGAGCCTAAAATCCAGCCAGATATATGGAAAGAGGTCACCCTGTCAGTGATCAAAGGGATGACGAGATGGATGCCAGATGGGGGCGCCAAAGACGAAGAGGGAAGGTCATTCGCAGAACAGTGTCACTGCTCAGAGCCAGCCGGAAGGGGCCCTAAGAGCCATGCAGGACAGAAGAAATCACGTTTACTCGGGGGTGTCTTAGAGCCAAGCCATGGACATGCAGTGGACAAATGGCCAGGAAATACTATTGGGGCAAGAGGACAGGAGAGGCAGACATGCCCAACTGGGGCTTTCATAGCCAAGGACCGCACTGCTGGAGGTTCCAGAAGAGTCCACACCTACTACCATTCACCTCTGTAGACAGAGACACCTGACTGTGCCCTGTCAGTCTGATATTGCTGAGAAAGCTTGAGTTATGCTTGCAAACACAAGTAAAAACCCCTTAATACCACAAGAAAATAGTTAATCTTCTTAAATGACACGGTGCCTCAGTCTGGTGCTTGTGTGATTTGACTGAGATTGAACTTAAGCGAATACTTATGGGAACAGGAAGCAACGATTAACAAATTCATTAATTCAATTACAGCACAGGGTAGCTCCTCAATAAATGTTTGTTGTCACTGCTGCTGATGATAATTAAAATCCTGTTTCTAGATGGGTTGTGATGTATAATCATTTCATAACTATCTAAGTCCTTATGCCTTGATGAGAACTATCATTATGTGTAAATATTGACTAAGGCTGAGCCTCACACATGCCATTGAAATTCAAGTTTATAATCTCCTACTAACCAACAGTAAATAACTAAACTGGGGCCTCCGTCCATACAAACAACTGCCTGTGTTGGTGGTAGAAGTGCAGGCATGACCCTAAGTCCATACATCTTATAGTCACTTTTCCATATACTACAGACAGTCTGGGCTTATGTGGCAGAAATTTTTCATGAGACCTCTGAGATTGCTTCATCAGTCAGCGGCTTTTAGGATTATTAGCGGAGAAGGGCCTCTCCCCGATTCGACCTCCACAAAATACCAGGAAGAGGCTGGAGGCCAAGAGCTCCTGGGAGGCACCACGGGCCTGCGATCCCCCGATGCCATCCACGGGGACTTCCCTAAAAGTAAAGAGGAGAGGCGGCTTTGAGGAGGATTCTTCTCTTCAGCATGAGCAGAAACTGTATATACATTTTAAAGGTCAGCCAACATTTTGATTCCCTCCTATTTGTGAGGGAAGCAGAGTAAGTCAGACAACAACATTAAGAATCAATAAACCCAAACCCACATTTATATTTTGCCTCAAATTACCCTTTAATACCATCCATCCCACACAAATCAGCTGAGGTGTTTGCATCAACAAGGCTGCCAGAAACGAGAAATAGCTTTTCCTCTGCCCAGCGCTTGGGGGGCGGGGGAGATGGTCTCTTTCACAGGCATGAGTGTGAGTAGTATGAAGGCGCAATAGCTATTAATGTCCTTTTGTCTTCTGTATTTCTGTACACATACCTTCTCTCGTTTGAAGTATCTTTTGAAGGGTAGGGATATGGTGGAAAGCACTGAGTACTCTAACAGAAATTCAAAGGAAAATGAAGCGCTTAGACGTAGTTTTTGGCGTTCAAAATGGAGAAACAATAATTCGAAAGACAAATTTTGTAGAGAGAGAAAGGACATTTTCTAAATTCCTTTAGTATGTCAGAAACCAAGCGCAAAGGAGCTTGGGTTTTTCCCCCACAATATAGACAAGATTCCTGTCCTGCTTATGACTGTGAGGCCATTATACTTGTTGCCCCAAAGTAGAAGGAGGATATGCCCTAGAGGAAGACACAGGGATGAAAGATTCTGAGCCTTTAAGAAAAGTCTGGGGGTGGACTTCTCTAGGAGAAGACTGTGGGAAGAGTTGAGAGAGGCCAGGAAATCGAGTTCCAACCTCAAGGTTCTTATGACCCACTTCTTACCCTTAGGGTGGGTAGAGCTTCTGAAATATCCAGGAAGGTGTGGGAGAGCCAGCCACCTCTGGGCCAGTGGCACATTCCCAGGGTGCGGCAGAGCCTTCCACCAGCCCAAGGGATAGGACAACCCTGCCAGGGAAAAAGGCATGCACACGTTCCCGGAGGTGTGCATGGGAACTCTAGAGGAACGTTGTCCCTAGTGGCAGGATGCAGAGGGGCGTGCATGAGTCGGGTCTCGCAGACGGGGGCTTTAAGGAAAAGGTCACAAGGCCCAGAGCAGTGGTAGGTGCTCGCGCAGCAGCCCCCTAAATGCTGGAAGCAGCCAGCCATGCCTCAGCCTTTACCAGACTCGGAACAGGAAAGGCCAGCCACTTTGTCTTGGAAGACAGGAGGGATACAGGTGACCTCACTTTCAGGACGTCCTATGCCATCTTGGGACACAGCAGAGCCAGGAATGAAAAATCTGAAAGACCCAAAGAGGCAGAGGCTAATGGAATTTTACTAAAAGGTGGGGTCCCTTTCCCTCCCCCCAGCAGACAGAGCCTTATGACAAGATAAGAACAATAGAAAGCCCATATTTTCTTTGGGAAGATAACTGTAGCATGAGCAAATTTGCCATTTGGGTCTGGTAGCTTCAGGAAAAGTCTAAATCACCTGAACGTAGAGATGGCAAATTCCGAGCTTGGGAAAAGTTAATGTTACTGATTTCAAGAACAGAAAATTTCATTCTTTAACAATGCTATTTTCTATTGTTATATACAATTGTGTGTGTGTGTGTATATATATATATATAATTTATCAATTGTAATAATATATATACACACACACACACATTATAATACACACACACACAATTGATAAATTTTTATCTTTAAATATTTAAGGGTCTCCCGTGCCATATGCATGTCTGGTCACCTCACGCATACACCCACTCTGGGGCACATCAGAAGAGCTCTCTCCTCCACCCAGGAACAAAACAGGAATGAACTAGCTGGCCATGTGGTGAGTCCCAACCAGAGAGAGAAGGAAGAACTCGGGCACCTGTAAGGGAGGGGATGAAGAAAGGGTTTCCTCAGGATGAGAAGTCTTCTCCCAAGGTCTGAGAGAGAGGGGGCTGCAGGAAGAAAGAGCGAAGTCTCCTGCATGTGGGATGTGGAACAGATGGAGCCGTCTGAACAAGTTTGAAAAGTCACTTCCTATTCTTGGTCCAGGGAAACTATGGAGTACATTAAAGTTACTTGAGCTAGAGGTCAGGATCTGGACTAC
>PVJD01016340.1:6724-21468 GCA_004026545.1 Mormoops blainvillei
AGCTGGCAGGAGCGGGATGGTGAGGGCAGCTGCTGATGGGGTGGGGTGTGCGGGGGGGGGGCTCTGCCCACGGGAGCCAGCGGCCACCTGAGTCCCCCATCCAGTCTGGTGGGGGTGGGGGCGGGAAAACAAGCACCCGGGAGGGGAGAGGGATGAGGGGGTAGAAATGGGAGAAACCGCAGGACGACTCCCGGATCCTCTTGTCCCTGCTGTGAGAGGGAGGAGGCTAACGGCGCAGACCCCAGAGCTTCTCTTTCTGGTTCGAATCCCAGCTCAGCCTCCTCGCAGCTGTGTGATGTTGGGGAAGTCTCAGCTTCTCTCTGTGCCTCGGTTTCCTCACATATACGCCAGGGCTTGGTAATCGCCCCTTTCTCAGGGGCTCTAAGGTTAGCCTTAGAACAACGGTCACCGAGCATTAGCTGTCATTGGCATTGCTGCCATTACATTAGCACGAGGGCAGTGTCCCCGGGTGGTTATGAGCAGGCTTCTGGAGGCTGAGCCACTGACTGGCTGTGTGACTTTGTAGCCTGAACACCCCCGTGCCTCAGTTTCCCCACTTGTAAAAGGAGGAGAACGGTATCTGCTTTGCTGGAGTGAGTCTTCTTTGTGAGTTTCTGGGGAAAGGGCTTTGCACCGCGCCCAGCCCACCTAAGCACTCTAAAAAGAGCCTTCCTTGTTGTTGGTGGTATTTTTACTCAAGTAGAACTGAGCCCGTGGTGTCAACACAATTACTGATATGTTTCCCCCGCAGCCCTGCGGGGCGGGTGGAGGCGGGTCCTGGACCTCCAGGCTGCCCTGCGCCCTGCTGAACTCGGTGTGTCTTGGTTCTCCCATGAGCCCTCCTGAGGTCGGTGCCCTGGTGTGAAGCAAGAGCTGAATTTTGAGTCCAAGGCATGGGTTCAAGCCCCAGCTTCGGTCCTGTCCAAGACTTGCCCTCGGCTAGTCTCACCCTTCATTCCCAAATCTGTGAAGTGTGACGGTGATGCCCTCTTTATCAGGAGGCTGGGAGTTTTAAAGGAGAGGGCAGAGGGGAGAACAAACCCAGCAGAGACAGCTGTGTATACAGAAGGGGCTGGTGGCTACAGTGGCCCGGCCTTGCATGCAATCAAAGAGACGCGGATTTGCTTGGCCACTCTGCCGCTCACTAGCTGGATGACCCCAGGGCAAGACCCTCAGTTTCTCTGCGCCTCCCTCCTTACCTGTCCAAAAATACGGGCTCTTTGGTGAGGCTTGTAACCTCGCCTCTGCGTCTCTCCCTGCTGCCTCTGTTCTCTCCTTTCCGGCGTGCCTTGTAGTTCAGATTAGCCTTCGTTGCTTGTGTCTTGAGGGTGTGGATATGCGACGCTGGTGTCTTTGCATATTTCTCCACTGCCAGCCTCAGCTCCCCACGTGACTGCCAGCGTCGGATCCCCTGGCTGCTGTGGGTGCACGGACCCCCGGTCTCGCTCCTCACGCAGCTGTGCGGACCTGCAGCTACACAGGTGGGGGGAAGGGAGCTTTTATTCCTTTTGATTCATACTTCTTGCCTCATCATCCCCTGTGCTAGATGGGGTCTCTCCTTTTTCCTGTGATGTTTAAGATTCTAATTAAGTGGAAAAGGCTTTTACTCCTTACAATTCTCCAGTTATGAATAATGATACTGGCTCATAAATGAAAATTGCTTTTCCATTTAAATTCTGTGTTGTTTTTTTTTTTTAAGAAGTTATGAAACCAGGGCTCCTGGGTCATTTGCAAGTTATTAATTTCAAGTGGCGCTCTTAGCTAGCTTATTAATGGTGAGGGTATTACAGCCGAGTTAAATGACTGGGAAATTAATTACCTTGCAGGCTTTTATGTATGGGGAAATGGCTTATTTCCACATTGGTGGGTGGTCTAGGTGGGAAAACATGATTCCACTTCTGGGAGGTCTGAGAGGTGGGTCCTGGGAAGATGCCTGCTTGGTAAATGCTGGGTCCCCAGATCTGGTGCTGGGACCTTTTCCAGGGCGTACAGGATTCTGGAGCAAGGTGGCCGGACACACCATGGTGCCTGGACTATGTGTCTCAAAGTTGGACACAGGTGGGGGAGCCAAAACTTCTCCCCAACACATGGGACTATGTCCTGTTGGTCTTCACCTTCACCGAGGACAGGCCAAGAGGAGACGGGTTGACGTGGTAGCAGGCGACACTTCAATTAATTCAGTGTTTCTAAAATCTCAGTCATTTCAGTTCTGTTTTGGCCACAGTGACATACTGTCTGTTCTTATTATTTATTTACTACTTTGATTTCCATGGACTCGCTTTAAAAAAAAACTTAGATTTAGTTTAAAGGGAAACTTTATATCACTGCCGTTAAGTGGCAAACAACATCCCTAGTCATAAATTCAAAGCAACATAAAGATGAATGCATGACTATTAAAATAAAAAATGTCTGTTTGTGCACCACCTGAAGCAACTGGGCGGTGGTGCAGTTACCACATGGTCGGAAACCTGGATCAGCTGAAGAAAGGACTTCCTGACCTCATGGCCCGTGCAGCCCCCAGGGTGGGCATCAGGAGTCCAGTGAGGGAGAAAGGGCAGTGGGCAGGTGGGCAGGTGACCAGCCCAGAAGAACCAGCGCACTGCGAGGTCCTTCCGAACAGACGCTGCAGAAGAAGTTAGGAGGCTGTCGGGAAAATTGTGGATCTGAAGAATTTCTGTATATTGTTTTTTAAAGATTTTATTTAGTTATATTTAGAGAGAGGGAAAGGGAGGGAGAAAGAGAGGGAGAGGAACATCAACGTGCGGCTGCCTCTCGACCGCCCCCCACTGGGGACCTGGCCCTGCAACCCAAGCACGTGCCCTGACTGGGAATTGAACCAGCAACCCCTTTGGTTCGCAGGCCAGCACTCAATCCACTGAGCAGCAGCAGCCAGGGAATTTCTGTATATTTTGAACTGCAGGGAACAGCATGCAAATGATATAAAAATTGCACAGCAGCCAGAATTTGTTCTCTGGGACCAATTACTCAGGAGTGCTGGACTGGCAATGCGACCCCTCTACCTATGGCTCCCACTCCCATCTAGCCCTTGGGTTCCCAGCAGCCGCCACAGAAGTGAGGGGACTGTCCAGGGAGCTCCGGCCTGGCAGTCAGGGTGGTGGTAGCCAGGCTCTGCTGCTACATTGCTGTGTGACCTTGGGCAGACTACTGGGCCTCTCTGGACCTCTGTTTCTTTATATGTACACGTGAGTGGTTAAACAAAATGTGGCTGATGGATTTATTTTATTACTATTTTTTATCCACATCCGAGGATATTTTTTGATTGCTTTTTAGAGAGAAGATGGGGGAGAGGAAAAAAGAGAGAGAAACATCAATGTGAGAGAGAAGCATCGATTGGTTGTATCATGAATGAGCTCTGACTGAGGATTGAACCCGCAACCTAGGTATGTGCCCTAATCGGAAACTGAACCCACAACCCTTCAGTTATGGGCCAGCGCGCTCCAACCAGTTGAGCCACGTTGACCAGAGCTGAATGATTTACTTTATGTGTCAACTTGGTTGGTGACGATCCAGATTATTCTGGATGTTTCTGTGAGGGTATTTTTGGATGAGATTAACATTTAAATTAGTGAACTTTGAGTAAAGCAGATTGCCCTCCATTACATGGTGGGCCTCATCCAACCAGTCAAAGGTCTGAATAGAACAAAAGACCGACCTCCCCTGGGCAAGGGGAAATTGCGCAGCAGGTGCTTTTGAACTTGAACTGCAACATGGGCTCTTTTCTGGGTCTTCCACCTGCTGGTCTATCCTGCAGCTTTTGGACTTGCCAAGCTCCATAAACATGGCAGCCAATTCCTTAAGTAAATCTCTGATATTTTATATATACGTACACATCCTAGGGGTTCCCTCTGGGGAACCCTGACTAATACAGACACCCTCCAGCCACTGGCCACCGTTGGCATCAACAGATGCCAGGTAGAACAGAGAGAGGCTCGGGGAGAGCAGGGTGGCTGGTTCCCACGTCCCTCAGCTTTTCTGTTGCTCCTGCATAAAATGGAATAGAAGAATTCAGTGCAAAGTGGCTTAACTCAGTGAGGGGAATCCTCCTCTCTCTCTCTTTTCTCTTTCTCCCCTGCGTAGAGCTTCTTCCACGTATCTTTCCACCCGATTTCAACTCCCGCCTCCACCTCTGCTCTGGGACCAGCGCGTTGACGGCACACCACAAATGCTTTTCGGGTTCCTCCTATGTACCCGGTCCCTGTTGCCTGAGCATGGAAGGGTCCAGACTGAACGCTTACAGGGTTGGCTTGAAGAGGACCTCTCCCTGCCTCAGCTCAGCATTCAGTACCATCAAAGGTCTTGTTCTTAAAAATATACATAATTTATAAAACATAAAATCACCATTTTAAAGTGTAAAATTCAGCGGTTTTTAGTATAGTCACTAAATGTGGTGCAACCGTTACCACTCTAATTCCAGAGCATTCTGCTCTTCTCTCAGCCCCTGGCAACCACAAATCTGCTTTCTGTCTCTATGGATTTGCCAGTTCCGGGTACTTTGTATACGTGAAATCACGCAGTGTGTGGCTTTTGTGTCTGGTCTCTTTCACATAGCACGTTTTCAAGGCTTATTCAGGTTGTAGGGCGTATCAGTACTTTGTGCCTGTTTATGGCTGAGTAATAGTCCACTGTGTGCAGAGACCACGGGTTGGGAATCAAACGGACCTCTTCGGGACACGGATCAGATGCAACCCCGTCCTGCCCAGAGCTCCCTCATGGCGCCTTCGGCAAGTAGAGGAAACCCCGCACCTCTCCGCCGGGGCCTCGGTGGGGCCAGACACCTCTTGTGTCTCTGACCCCTTCTGACTCTCACGCCATCGTCCATCATTCTCCAGCGCTACGCACCACCATGCGCTGGCCAAACACACACTGGCCTCGGGGCCTTAGTGACAGCTGACAGCCCCTGTCTAGGACGTTCTCGCTCCAAATCTCATTTTCTCTGTTTTTACTTTTTATTATGGAAAACCTTCGAACAGATACAATAGGAAAGACAATACAATAATAAACCTCCCCTCTCTCCATCACTCGGATCCGGTGGTTATTAATTCATGACCAGTCTTGTTTTATTTATAGCTCTGCCCACTCCTGCACTGCATTATTGTGGAGCAAAACCCAGACATCTTGTCATTTAATCTGTAGATATTTTAGCATTATCTCTAAAAGATAAAGAGACTCTTCCCGAAAACATAACCACAATACTATTATCACATCTAAGAAATGAACTATATTCCATCAATATCATTTCACATCTAGTCAGTGTTCAAACTTCCCCCACTGGCTCATACATTTATTTTTTAACGGCAATGTTTCCATTTATTTTTATTGAGTTTTCACTTGGCACACCGTGGGTTCCTACCCGTCTCCCGATACAGGTGGCTCCTCGATTCAGCTAAGTATCCTTTTACTTTACCCTTGATGATAACTTCTGCCCCATTTGTTCTGTTTTCTTCGAGAACACACATTACATTTAGGTTAAAGTCTTCATGATTTGTATAATCACTCCCTTCTCTCATTATTCTCTTCCTGCTCTTTTTCCTCTGCATCCTGGGAGAACCTTTTCCATAGCTTGATTCTGCACCCCACTTTAATTTCCCGTACCTGCTAGTCTGCGAACTTCTCCCCCATCCAAACCCTGGTCATACATCTTGTGAAAGTTTGTAGTTTGTGAAATAACTTAACGGGATAATCTGAACATCGCAGTTTGTCGGTATGTCTCTCAAGTCTTACTGTAGGTTAACGCATCGTTTTCTCTCTTCATCCCCTGCTCCTCCTCTTCTTCTCTCCCTCCCTCCCCCTCCCTCCCCCCTCCCTCCCCTTTTCTCTCTTCATGCAATTGATGTGGTGAAGAAACTGAGTTGCGTATGTTTTGGAGTTTCCTGCTGTCTGGACTTTGCTCATGGCATATTTAACGGTGTCAATGAACACATTTCCTTGTCCCTACAAAATGGCAGTTGATCAGAGTCAGGGAAATATTTCAGCAAAAATATATCAAAACCCAGCACCTGTCTAAGGGATGCAGGGGGTCCCCAGAAGGCAGGACTTTCCATCTTAAAACCAGGACAGTTTTGGGCACAGTGGGATGACGTGGTCACCCTACCTGTCATGTGTAAGTGCTGATTAAACATTTATTAAATGCATTCATGCAAAATGGAGATGGATGCGTCTTGTTTGATCTACACGGCATCTGATTAAATGTACTTCAGTTAGATAACTTTTACAAACCAGAGTATGTCATATAAAAGTCTGGATTCCTGCTTTCTGGAAAATGAGAAGACGTTACCGCCGGGGCCCACATTCCCACGTGGCAACCGCCAACCGGAGCAGAATTTTGGCCGCAGGCGTGGATAAGGCCTATGCTTGCTGACTCCCTGCAGAGCCCGCGGCTCGCGCTCTGCCCTCCTCCCCATCTGTCAGCCCTGGCAGGTACTTGTGTCTTTTGTGGCCCAATGATCTAGAGGTTGGCCACACAACCTTTTGAACTAGATAGACTTGGATGCAGATCGGGGCTGGGACACCTACTGGTTCTGCAACCTTGGGGCCTCTGTTTCCGCCACTTCACCTCCTTCTTCTCTCCTTGGGGTCAAGGCGTTACTGTTTCTAGACACTCCTGTTAAAGCGTGAAGGTCTGACCAGATTGGAAGATATATGAATCCATTATTCCTCCTTTCATGACCTCTGCCCTCCAAATCAGAGAGCTGGGCCCTGGAGGGCCAGTGTCTCTGTCCCCGCCTGCCATAGCTTTTGGGGAGACACTGAGCTTTGTCTTGGCTCAGCTAAGGCTGGGGATGATGTGTAAGACCCAGTGTGCTCCAGGGTAGTGGCAGAGGCAGGAGCCCTAGTGTGGGGTTACCATGGTGATCAACTCAGAAGATGGGTGCCGCGGTGCTGGGGTGCTGGGTCTGGAGACCAGAGGGAGGAAAGGAGGGGAGGTTTGAGGGGAAAGGAGAGGCTCAAAAGACTTACTGGGGTGGAGAAGGGACAGCGGAGATCACAGGTTCCAGACAGGTCTTTCCTTCTGGGCTCTGATCCCTCTTAAAATGCAGCGCCCCCGGGAGGCATTGCTGGCTGTTTCTAGTTTCTCACGCTGCTGCAGGCAGTGGAGGATCTGAGGCCCCGGCAGCCTGAAATTGGGGGTTTAGGCTCGCTCTGTTGTTTCCCCTCCTCGTCCCCGTGGACCACATGGGTGTGGCAGCCCAAGGAAGGCTCCAGGGGTCTGACTTCCCCCTCTCAGTCCTGCAGGGACACAGGGACACCTCTGCCTGCCTGGGCTCTGTGTTGGGTGGAGCTGACAGGTACCCTATCCTGTGCTCTAGGCTTCCTTTCACAATCTCCTCCTCCCTTCCCTGCTGTCCCCTCTTCCAGGAAGCCCCCCTGAACACTCCTTCCCCAGACGTGGTGAGGGGCAGCCACTCTGCTCCCCGGCAGCCCATACTTCCTCCATCAGAGCCTGCGCCATTCTCGGCAACGGCGTTTCTTGTCTAGTTCTCCAGTTGCGCTGTGTGTTCCGAGGGCCCAGGTGGCCATGGTCTCCCTTCCACCTAGCGCCTGCCCATAGTTGATGCCAGTGCATGTGTGTGCGTGGATGGAGGAAGACACGGGTCACGGCTGTGTAGCCTAGCCGGGGCTGCGGTGAAGGCCAAAAGGCCATGTGGGTTCTGCAGGAGAACTCAAGAGAGGAAGAGGGCTTTCTCCAGCTTGGATAAGGGCTTGCCTGCCAGGGCCCACTCTGCTGCCACCTTGCAGTCACTCCTGTTTGCTGTCCTTGCACTTCATGACCTGTGTGGGTGGGGATGTCCCCTGCTGGGAGGACCGGCAAGATACTCCCCAGAGGTTGGGTCCTTGAGTTCCTCCCTCCTGAGCTAGGGGAAGGAGAGGGCGTCTCTGTGTGCATGTGTGCATGTGTGTGTGTGTGTGTGTGTTGTAGCTGGAGCCGCTGGTCCCATCTGTCATGGATCACTCAGGATCCAAGGTGCCCCTCATGGGTGGACAAGTCTGCGAGGGGCATACCTTTTTCTTCTCTTCCCCTGGGCGTGTCCCAGTTTCTTCGTCCTTTTCTCCCAAACCTACAGGGTAGAGGGCACTGGTCAGTCGACATCTCCAGCCTGCCTGGCAGAGGAAGCGGTAGACCCAGTCACCTTAACTCAGGAAAGATTCCCAGAGGTGGGGGTTGGGGGTTCAGAAGTGGGGGAATCCTTCTAGCAAGCACTCGATGCTGGGGACTTCCCCCCGAGGTCAAGCCCAGATCACTTAGGCTGCACTACACACACTTCCCTGATGAACTTGCCCTTGACCTCGCTGCTCCGCCCACAGCTGCGCAGCCCTGCCCTGCCCAGACCCGCAGCTGTCAGCGGCTGGCTGTGCGGGGGAAATAACACAGCCTTTCCCCCCTTTCTTTTTCCCCTTTCTCTCCATCGAGTTGAGAAAGGGAGGTCGTAAACGTGGCAGGTTCATTACCTAGAAAATACACTCCAAGCCACACAAATGAAATTCCAGCAACTGGCAAAGTAACAGCTTTTAGTGCCTTACTTTTCACGGGGGAGAGGGAGGTCTTTGGCTCTGTCTGAGTGTCTCTCCATCCTGGGCCTGGCCTTGGCCTGACCAAGCATGGTTCTAAAAGGTCACTGCAGGGGGTGCGGGTCAGCTCTGCAGGACACGCTTATGGCTGGGAGGGGCCCCGGAGAGCAGGATGGGGAAACCGAGACCCAGGGAAGCTCGGTTGTTTTTCTAAGACCACACTGGCTCTTCAGGCGGCCGAGCTTTTAAAGACCCTGCGAACACATCCGAGACCTTAAAATATTTATTGGCTACGACATGGGAAGAGAAAACTGTGAAACTGAAATTAATACACGTTAAATGTCTACAAAACGTAACATTAGGTCAACTGCATGAGTTACGACATTTGGTACTCATAAACGCGTCGTTACCGGTGAGAGCGAGCTGTCGGCCGGCTGTATTTTCTCCCCCGGTTAAGGGATCCTGGGCAGGCAGGAGAACGCACGAGGAGATGTGGCCCCCTGCCAGTTCAATTGGTATCCGGTAGCCAAACAATCCCAAGGGCAAACTTATAAAAAATCCTTTAAAAATTTGTTGGCGAAGTGCTCTGATAGAGGGAAGGGCTTTAGAGTTCTCTCGTGGTGGGTCTGGCCAGGTCTGGGGCCCGTGACTGGCGTTTGTGAAGCCTTGGCCACGGTCTTTCCAGCACCTTCACTGCCAGTGACCCCTCACTATGAGGAGGCGGGGGTGTTTAGAGGAGAGGGAAGAGGTGGGTGCCCTCTGCCCCTCTGATTCTGTCTCTGAGGCTCCTTGTACAAGGCTGCCTGCCACCCCCAGTGAGAAAAGCCCCCTGGGGTCTGCAGACCCACAGCCCGGGCAGTGGTGGGATGAAAGCCCCAGGCTTGAGTGGGGAGAGGCCGGTCTTGGGAGAAGCCCGCGGGTCGGGCTGGCATGGCCCCAGCTGGGCAGAGCAGGGCTCGGAACCGGCCCGTGAAAGGATGCCTGCAATAGGCTGGCAGCCCGTCTGTGGTCCAGCATCAGGTCTGAGCCTGGCTCTGCTCCGAAGAGCTGTGTGATCCTCGGGGAGACAATGTCCCTTCTCGGCCTCCGTTCTTTACTCCACACCTGAGGGTGTGGGGCCATCGCTTTGAAGTCAGAGAGCAGGAAGGTGTCCGTTAATGAAACCTCCCCATTGTACAGCGGAAAAGACTGAGGCTCAGAGGAGGGAGGGGATCCATCCAAGGTCACACGGGGAGATGGGATGGACGCGAGGTCAGGCCGCCTTCTGATTCCCGCCACACCGTCTCCTTCCCTGTTCCTGTCTCCGCTTCCTCCGTTGCAGCGCCTTCCTGCAGGGCAGACCAAGGGACCCAGCCCCTGTGGGGACCAGAGTACCCAGCACCTTAGGCTCTCTCCGTCCCTTCCCCCTCCCCTGAGAGAGCACTTGACTCAGAGTCAGAAACCTGGGCTCCAGGTGCCCCCTGCCACATCAGACTGATGTGGGACCTCGGGCAAGGACTCCACCTCTCTGATTCTCAGTTTTCCCTCCTGTAAAATGGAGCAGAGAGAGGCTCTGCCCACTCAGTGCGGTGGCAGCAGCTATGGGCAGCCATTTCCCAGGGCCTGGGCCTCCGCCGGAGAAGACAGCCCCCTGCCCACGCAGAAGAGGTGTCCATGATGTGTCACATTGAAACCAGCCTAACGGGAGAGAGGAAGAGCTGTTCCTTCCGGAGCCATGGAGAGAGGGGCCAGGCTGGTGTGGGGTGCTCTGAACACCACCCCACAGACCCCTCACCTGATCAGAGCCCAGGGCCCCAGCACGTGGCCAGGAGCCTCTTACTGGGGTCTTTGGCAGGGTGAGGCTTCCCAGGCCGGGCTGCTGACACGGGGCATACCTTTTCTGGGGGGGTGGGGTTGGGTTAGGGTGAGCTTCTTTACTCAGCTCACCAATTCAAGTGCTGATCTCTTCTGGAAACCGCCCTCCCCCCAGACATTCCCAGAAATAGTGTTTTACCATCTTTCTGGTCATCCCTTAGCCCAGTCAAGTTGACACATAAAATTAACCACCGCGAGTTCACCCCTTGTCAACTCGGCACCCATACGCACCTCCTTAAACCACACTCAGCTTCCAGCTAAAGATAGTAACAAGAGAATTGTGCTGCGAGAAACCAAAAACCTACTAATGGCTTCCCCAGAAGAGTAAGGCCCTTGAGTGGTGTTTACTCTTCTCCTGACATTCTGTAACTTCAATACTTTGATATAAAATGAACAACACGTGATTACTAACATAAAGTCAGCACATCTTAGGTTACGTGATAAGGGAGTGTGAAGGGAAAGAAAACCAAGGTATTTGCTTAATATATGGCTATACGCACACAAACGTATTCATAAAGAGTAAGGAGGAAATAGTCACGACGATTACAGTCCTTTCTTTTCTTTTTTTGGTAACTGGTCAGGCGGTCATGGCTGGTATTATTCAGAAGTACCTTCTTCTACTACTGTTCTGTGTCCCCTTTGCCTGTGGCAAGGACCTCGGCCGGTCACACTTCAGATACCCGAAGGGTCTGGGCCAGTCGCTGTCCTTCTGAATTGGTTTGTTGCAGTTTTTCGTTGACTTCCATCACAGGGCATGGCAGCCCTAAGAGACGCCCTCGGGAATGTCCTGTACTCCGAACACACTCTTCCTCACTGCCATTGTGGAGTGGTGTCCAGCCTCCCCTTGGGAGTCAGGATGCAGTGTCCCAGCCAGCACTGCAACTCCTTTGTTATCTGCTCACTCAGAGGCGGGAAGAGCCTGTGTCCACCCCTCGATTTCTGGACCTGGAAATCCAGGCTCTTGGAGAAGTAGAACCACATGTTGGACACTGACACAGAGCACGTAGGGCCTTGTGAAGGAGCTCCACCCAGCCCTGTAAGGTTTTGCCACCAAGTGGGCACTGTCACTGAGTCTTCAAAAGGCCATCCCACGTTCCTATCAAGCCAGCTGCTTTAAGATGGTAGGGGACGTGGCCAGGCTAGCACATCCCGTGAGCATGGGCCCATGGCCACTCTGCTTTGGCTGAGAGGGGAGGTCCTTGGCCAGAAGCGATGCTGTGCGGAACCCCACGGCAGTGAACGGGGTGTTCTGTGGATCCACGGATGGTTTTGGTAGAAGCATTACCTGCAGGGAAGGCAAAGCCACACCCAGAGTCAGCGTCTGTTTCAGTAAGGATGAACGCTGCCCCTTCCAGGAGGGACGTGGTCCGTTGTAACCAAGCTGCCACCCGGGAGCTGGCTGGTCACCCCGGGGGATGCTGCCATGAGGAGGCTCAGCGCTGGCAGACTGGGCACTCAGCAGTTGACTGTAGACACATGGGCCTTGGTGCGAGGAAGTCCATGTTCCCGAGCCCACCCATAGCCCCCAGCCCTGCCACCATGGCTACTCTGTTCAGGAGCCCATTGGGAGATGACAGAGGGGGCTGAGTCCCCACAGAAGGCGTCATCCTACCCACTCGATCATGACAACCCTTTTCTGCTGAGGCGAGCTGCTGGCGAGCTTTTACATGGGACACTAATATTCCCACACTGGTTTTTGCCCATTCCGAGAGGCCTGTCCAGAAAGTGTCCAGCCATTTACTATGAAAAATAGAGACATTTACTGAAGAAGGTAGAAGGTACAAGAAACACTGTACATAGGACGAGGGCACCTCAGTCCCCTTCAAAGCAGGCACCTTTATCCCCATCGCCATCAGCTGCCCCACCGTATTTTTCTGAATCTCATCGACAGTCTGAAATCTCTTCCCTTTCAAAGGTGATTTTAGTTTTAGGAAAAGCCAGAAGTTGCAGGGCACCAAATCTGGGCTGTAGGGGGGCTGAACGCTCACATTTCTATTGGGTGACTAAACTCAGCTGGGCGGATCTCCTTCGGGGTTACAGCCAGATGGTGGCTGGGGCTGGAGCCATTCAGAAGTTCGACCGACAGGGCTGGATTCCAAGGTAGCTTCTACCTGCTCTTGTCTGGTGCCTCATCTGAGATGCTGGAAGGGCTGGGGGTTGCCTAGCACCGCTCCCACTTTATGCAGGCTCTGTACGTGGCTCCTGGGGCCTCTTCACAACACGGAGGCTAGCGGCACTTCTTCCGCGATGGCTGGCTTTCCCAGGATTGGGAGGTCCGGGAGTCCCAGGTGGAAGTACCAGGTTTCTTGCGACCTGTCCTTGAAAGTCAGGCAGCATTACTTCCGTCATGTTCTGTTATTCAGCACAAGTCACAGGCCAGCGCATATTCACAGGAGGCATGACACAAGGGTGCAGCTATCGGGCGGTGTGGGTTCCTGGGGGTCATCTCTGGAGACGAGCTACTGCGGGTCAAAGAGAAGATGTGGCATTAGAGCAGGCAGGTCTCTGCGCGGGGGTCAGAAGACCTAGTCCTGGTTTTGCTGGTCACCTTTGGACAAGTGTCTTGACCGCTCTAGGTCTCAGCTTCTCTAGGTATAAAATGACAAAAGTGGACTAGGTGATCTCAAAGTACCCCCTGGCACCCACAGACCTGGGCTTGGCTCCCTGATGTGCAAGGCTGGTCTTGCTCTCCGGGCTGGGTCCCCCGGGAAGTAGGTGGGTAGTCCCAGAGCCCGTGACCCCCACAGCCAGGCTCCTAGACGTGATCACTGAGAACAGCAGCTTCGGAAAACAAAATGGTCCTTCCCAGCCATCTCTAGGCACATTATTCACAAGTTCATTACTATTTAATTTAATCACAAAATGTCATCCAAAGGCCATTTATTCTGCCTTCTCACCAGAGATTTACCTATTTATTTTACATTTCGAATGAATGGCTATTATTCTGTCATTTGGGGTTTTCTTTTGTAATTCATCGGGCAAGTTCCGACAAGTTGAAATGAGGCGGTATGAACATGGTGCCTCTGGGCACGTCTCAGGAACCCCGTCCCTGAAAGGGCCTCCCCCAAGCCTCTCTGTCCAGGAGATCAGCCCCAGGCCCCCTCCACCTGCCTGGTTGGTAAAAGAGAGAGAGAAGCAAAACTCTGCTCTTCCCTCGAGTCCAAACCCTGCTTCTGCGAGACTCCCAGATCTGCATGCCGAGAGCTGAGGCAGGTAAGAAAGCAAGATTGGGGTCGCTCGGCAGTGAACACACCTTGGTTTTAATTCTTTTTTTACTGCTTTGCTGTCGGCCTTGGGCCTTCATTTCCTTGGGCAAGTGGCTTAACTTCTCCAAGCCTCAGTTTCCTCATCTGTAAAATGGATGGTACTAGGTCAGCATCTACAGGGTTGACGTGAAGTTTCAGGGGGATGCGACTTGTCCAGCACCTCCCCAGCGGTGGGCACGTGGTGCTCCCTCAGTTACTTCTGAACTCATTTTATCCTGAATGTGATGACCCAAATCAGCTCTGGCCGAGAAGCAGGGGGTTGAGGTCCGAGGGCTTGAGGCACTGAATGCAATGGGCGGTTCTGGGGTCCCTGTGGCGTGCAGGGCCTGGCCAGGGTGGTGGTTGACCCCCCTCCTCTCAGCTTCAGGTCTGGTTGGGAGACCCCCAGCAGCCCTCCCACTCTCCTTCGGCGCTGCCTGAGAACTGGCTGCTGAGGCTGCAGCCTCAGAGGGGCCATTGATCTAAGAGACAGATGACCCCACCGCCTGGAGCCAAAGGCCACATCGGTATCACAAAGCCTCGTGCACCTTTACAGGTTGTGCAACACGGCCACAGAGCAGCTCCCTTCAAAATCGCCGGGGAGCCCCCACCCCAAGATTCAGATCCCAGAATCCCATGGTCTTCAGGACAACGGCCTTCTGCGTGCCCTCCTACCTAGAAGCACCCCAGGCCTCTCGGAGTCTTAAAAGAAAAAAAATTATTAGCTGGCTAATTGTAAGATCGATACCTGTCCGTAGAGACTAGGAAGACACTGAAAAACCCACCTGGGGGGAAACAGCCACCCCGCTCCCAGAGAGCACTAACCTTTGGCTGCTTGACTCCCAGTCTTTTGTCTGCGGGTATAGGACATGTGACACCATGCTCACGCTGCGTGGCCTTATGCAGCCCATGAAGGCCCTCCTCTCCAGTGTCTGCCCCCGTCCTCCGCCCCCACTCTGGGCTGGCCTGCACATTCCTGCTCTCTTGGGCAGGGCTGTCTTCCCTCTCTAGGGCTCTAATGATCGGCCAGTATCCCCAGACGCCCCATCCTGGGCCCTTTCTTCCCCTTAAACCATCTACGACGTTCCCTCTTTCATTTACTGCCAATTTTCTGAA
>PVJD01016341.1:0-21331 GCA_004026545.1 Mormoops blainvillei
AAAAAAATATAAGAAAGCAAAAGGATAATGTCCAAATTTAAGAGTGGGCCTGCTTGGCTCCTATGATCATCCTGCTTCTCCAATCCCTCCGCACCCTCCAGGGCAGGGGCAAGGTTGGGGGGGCAACGGGACACCACGCCTGGACACCTGGACTCTAGTCTCAGGTCTTAGGGACAGTTCTGACCCTGATTAGGAAGCCATTTGCCCCTTTGTCCCTTACTAACAAAGCCAGTTTTCTCCAGGGAAGGAGGCAGCACTGGGCTTCAGGAGATGCTGGGTGCCTCTCTGCCCAGAGGGGGCGACCATCAATTCCAAGTCAACCATATTGCTCTTGCCAATGGCCGTTTTTGGAACTGATGTGCCACACTATAACTAGCCAGTAAGACGTGAAGGGAAGTCAACTAAAGGCACGTTTGAGAAAGGTTTTCTTCCTCCTAAAAAGTGATATACAAAAGTCTCCTTTCAGCCTGTGGAAGCGGTCATCTGCATGTAACAAAATCTGCTGATAATTTTGGGTCATGTGGACAGTCAGCTTAGGACACGCAGCACCCTAACGCTGGCAAAGCAGAAAAGGGAGAAAAAAACCTCATGTCCTTTGTGCCAAAACTCCAAAGATGGAAGAGCCGCATTCCAGAGTTCTTGTCAGGTGTGACACTACATTTTTCCTATTTCAGCCATTTTTAATTAGGTTTTCTGTGTCTTCCTTGCAAAGTAACCAAAAGCATCTCAATATCAGCCTTAATTTAACAACAATAATTGCAGTTAATATTTACATGGAGCTTGCCATGTACCAGATATTTTTTAAGCACTTCCTATAATCTTTAATCTTCATAACAACCCCTGAAGTAGAGATGTTGTTCTCAGCTTCACTGAGGTATACTTGACAAATAAAATTGTAAGGCATTTCAAGTGTACAACGTGATGATCTAATACACAAATAGTGAAAGGATTCTCCAAATGGAGTCAATGAGCACATCTATCACCCCACATATTTACCCTTTCTTTCTTAATTAGTGAAAACATTTAAGTTCTACTTAGTAAATTTCAATTCTACAGTACAGCAGTAGATATTATCTTCACTTTATAGTTGAAGAATCTAAGGCCTAGAGACGTGAAGTAAGAGCTACTAAGTCCCAGAGCCGTGAATCGAGGCTCCATAACTGGACCATTCTTTGTGGATATCAGACTTTCTAGGGACTAAAATTGTAACCCACCCCACCATTCTTTCAACATTGTTTCTATAAATGATGACCTATTAACCAATATGTGACTACAGATAAACATCCTGTTGGCTTAAGAATCCTAGAAACTAACTTCAAAAGAAGCAGACCCCAACCTTCAAACATTCCAGCTCTGGGAGATTTGCTGACCTTCAGCCAGTTATCTGAACAGATTGTGTTGACTTGCATGTAGTCCCCTCAACAGAGAACTCTCAACTCTCTCCTTCTGATTCATTTGTTCTGTTGGGGTATTTTTTCTTCCTCCTCCCTCCTCATAAAAACCCCTGCCTGTGTCAAATCGAGACCGTCTTTGTGACGAGAGTCCACCATCTTCTCAAGCTTCTGGCTCTTGAAGAAACCGTTTTCCTTCCACCTGCCCATCTCTTGACTGGCTTTTCTGCAGCAGGCGGCCAAAGCTGAGTTTGGTATCAAATTTACCTAAGCACCACCTGCCTTACAGAACAGTGAGCCTGCAGCCTTTACTGCTTGCTGTCACCAGACTATCTGGAAATTGTGAGCCACCCACCTGTCTAACTAGAGTTCCTCAGCCTTGGATAAATACTTCAAACTGTCCCATCCTAGTGAAGCAACTGACTTTTTAATTTAAAATTTTAACTTTTTTTTTAATACTAGCAAGAATTTTCTATTCCAAGAGGTGCCTAGTATCTGCTGCTTCATGAAAGCAAGGTAATAATGGGAGCTATGGCCGGGAGAAAAGAAGGCATTTTAGAGAAAAGAAGGCAATGCCTTCGTCATTGCTGATTGAAGACAAAAACCAAACAAAAAAGAATTCAGCCCTGGCTTGTGTGGCTGAGTAGACTAAGCGCCAGCTTGTGAAACAAAAGGTCACCAGCTGGATTCTCAGTCAGGGCACATGCCTGGATTGCAGGAAGGTCCCCAGTTGTGGGTGAGCGAGAGGCAACTCATCAGTGTTTCTCTAGCACATCAATGTTTCCCTTTCTTTCTCCCTCCCTTTCCCTCTCTCTAAAAATAAATAAAATCTTAAAAAAAGAAAAAAAGAATTCAATAGACTGTAAATCCCTGACAGAGAGGACTGTTTTGTGCATTTCCACCTAATGTGGAAATGAGTACACTTGTAAACACTGTAAAAATGTCTTCACTAAACAAGTGAATTAACCTACTCTCCAATACGGTTTATTCTTCCAAGCCCCTCATTTTATTGTTACCTTTTTACTTTCAAATAGCTACCAATTTTGGATAGCCATTTCTGCAAAAGCACACAGTATGTATGTGACTTTTGTCTATGTTAACTGCAAACTATTCAAAACTACCAGGTCCTATCTGTCCTGATTCACATAAATTGCAGATTCAAATGAACATAATTTTGCACCTGAAAATCTCATAGCAAGTCATTATAGCAACCATTTAAGTTAAAGGAAGAAATTAGAGTTAAGATAAACAAATGTAAAGGAAATAAAATTAGTATAAATCTAAGCTAGAATCAATGTTTTCTAATCGTGACATTCCTTTTATCTAAATTTAAACATTTTAGATATTATTAAACATTTATCTAAATATTTGTTATTCTAATTTTAAAAATTCACTAGCCTACCAATTTCATGCATATGTATATTTAATGTTAAATACTTAATGTCAAAATACTAGAAAGTAAAAAAAACACTTTAACTACATTAGTTACATTTCTCCATTAACTATTTAGAAATGTAACTAGAGTATACAAAGCTCTGTTATGCATTGTAAATGAAAAAGGAATAAGGTTCTTATCCTCAATTCATAAATAATATTAAAATCAATTTGTAACATTTTAAAAGTATTATAAAAACAAAGGCAGGGAACAATTATGTCCAGAAGCATTTTGAAATAATACCTAGAAAAGGTAAAATATGAGCGAGGCCTTATATGATGAGATAGAATATAACTAGATAGGAAGACTGTTTCCAGTTTAAAAAAAAAATTAAAGCTTTTCTAATTTCTAAAATCTGTGTGATAATTCTTTTCAGGATCATTAAATCATCCATTTAAATCATATTCAATCCTATCTTACTCATTTTTTTTTCAAGGAAGCTTTTTTCCAACATGTAACAGAGAAGGTTCATAATCTATCTAAAGCTGGCCATGCCCATAATAAAAATTTGAATTAAAAAAATTTTCTTCCCCACTTATCTCCTCATAGTATAACAATTCTAAAAAGGGTCTCTCATATGTCCTAGATACACTTATAGCTTTGGAGAAGATTAAAAAAAAATTTAAAAACTTGTACAAATACAATAATATTTCCTGTTATTTTACATAACATTTTATTGAGATTTTACAGTAATTCATCCTTTCCTTAAACCAAAACAGTTTATATCCACATCCACGGACAATTAAACTTGCTATTAAAAGGGACCAAAGGGGTTAAGAAGTACAAATTGGCAGTTACAAATAGTCATGGGGATATAAAGTGCAGCTTGGGGAATATAGTCAATGATATTGTAATAACCATGTATTGTGCCAAGTGGGTATTAGACTTATGGGGGAGGATCATTTCATAAGTTATGTAAATGTCTAAGAACTACGCTGTACACTTGAAACTAATATAAAATAATATTCAATGTCAACTGAAATTGAAAAATTTAAATTACAAACAATTTTTTAAGGACAGACACAAAAATGGGGGGAGGGGTAGCCAAAGTTCTTATTTTCTTCAAGTTGGATGTCAATGCCCAGGGAAAGACTCTAATATCAATCATGAGATAAATAATGCCCATATCAGAAATTATGAATTTTTATGAAGGTGAGTCAAACTTTGGATTTGTGTGTTTAGAGATCAGGGGTGCAAACAGCAGTCCAAATCCAAGGATATAATACTAAGTCAAGAAAGTTCAACACATTTAATGTATCCACTAATATCACAGAAGAACAAAGTCTTAAGGTATTTTTCAAACTTTTAAAAATCTAATGACTCCACTGAAATTCCTCTTATGTGGTAAATGCAAATGTTTTACTTTAAAAAATGGTAGGAATTAAAAATGACACTTATACTTTACTGTTCAAAAGGTTCCACACCCAACATCTTAATCCCCTCAAGAACCTTGTAAGGGAAGTCTTATAATCATGTCCACCTAGCAGATGGGGAAATTAAGGGTCTGAAATGTGAAAATCCACCCAGTGTTTCTCATCTAATAGAATGTGGAGCTGACCCTCAAGCCTAGGTCCTCCAATTCCAAATCCCAAGTTCTTTATAATGGATCATGCCATTTTAAAACATTATCCAAAACAGAATTTTTTTAAGCATTATTACAGTTTTACATATTCAATCCAATCTTCTCAAATATATATTGAGAACCTATGGTGTAAGGCATAGTATTGGATACTATAAAACTTACTTAGTTGAATAAGAGTCCCTGCTCAAAGCATTTTGTATCACATAGTAAAAGAGACAAATAAGGAAAGCTATACTGTAATAATATAAGCTTAAAAATTAAATATTTAAAGCATTTACAAATATGCCTCAGACAGCATACCCTTGTATCTTGTTTGATGATATTAAATGACCTAATATTTCTAGGTCTGGTAATAGTATTCTAGTTAAGTTTTTTAAAAAAATTCTATGTCAGCCCTGGTTGGTGTGGCTCAGTGACCTGAATGTCTGCCCGTGAACCAAAGGGCTGGTTCAATTCCCAGTCGGGGCACATGCCTGGGTTGCGGGCCGGGTCCCTAGTAGGGGGCATGTGAGAAGCAACCACACATTGATGTTTCTCTCCCTCTCTTTCCCTCTCTCTAAAAATAAAAAAATAAAATCTTTAAAAAATAAATAAATAAAAGAATCCTGTGTCTACCAGGTTTATCAGGGTGATCACTGTGTAAGTTATAGAAATGTTTACTATGTACTACCCCCGAAATTAATATAATATTGTATGGTCGTTGTAATTGAATTTTTTAATTTGTTTCAAAGAATCCTTATCTTGTAAAACCACAAACTAAAATATTTATAGGTGAAACATAAATATCTAAAATTTGTGTCAAAATAATCTGAGAGGGGAACTGAATGGAAATAACACTAGCCATGAATTATTACAGTAGTTAAATCTGTAAGAGGTACATGCGATTTTTTACTGTACTTCTGTATGTGTTTGAAAGTTCACATAATAAAGATTATCTGTAAAGAGCTATTTTTTCACAATTAAAAAAACTCTTGTTCTTCCAGGGTCCAAAAATATTTCATGTGAAGCTCACATACCAATACTAAATATTACTGCTATATAATTTATCATTTTGAAACGAACAACAAGTACCAGAACAACTTTCACTTAAATTTTTCCAGGAGTCCTATCTGATTTCTAGCCCCTTATGCTCTATCAGGTTACACCTCTCCCTTCTCTAGTGTGAGAATGATCTGAAGCAGATCCAAATGAAGCAGTAGAGGAGTCAGTGTTCTTCCAAGACCCTGAGGTGGCACCTAAAATTGGCAGCCACCTGGTATCAAACCAGACAGTCTGGAAATTAAGGCCTCATTAAACATCTGATACAACTCATTTATGCAGGGGTTCAACAGCAGCAGCCACATTCAGTGTATGTCTCAATTTTCTATACTGTCTGGGTCAACAGTCAGTGGTGTACACAGCTCTGAGAGCCACCTCTCGCCCAGCCTTCCAAATACTGGTTCCGCTGTAAGCAGGAAAGAAAAAATGAAATGAGAATCAGATAGAGGCGGAGGGAGAGGTAATAGAGAAACTGCTATTCTGATTCTTATATATAAAGATTTTAGCACTTAGATCTTCTTACCCTATTTAGATGCAACTTTTACCATGTTTTAAAAACAAAAAACAAAAACAAACAAAAAAAACTTCTGCTTCCCAAGGAACCAGTACATACGGCCTTTTAACAATTTTGAACTTTTTTTCAGTCTTACAATGACTGTCAATATCTTTGTTTAAGGTGTACACACTATCTAAACCAATACAACAGCAGATTATTCAACTTCTTACCCAATGTTTTCCGGCTTCTTTCCACAGCCGTTCTTCGAGTTTGTTCAAACATTGCTTCCAAATCAAATGTGCGAGCTTTTTTTCCTAAAATAGAAATAAGTAGCAGACTGTGACCTTCTTGTAATATGCTGGCCAAACTTTACGTAGTCAATAAATACTGACTGATCAAGAACCATTTCATCTGTCTAATTTACAGCATGGCTACAGGACGTCCATAAAATATCAAGGAAGAATGTGTTTATTACTCCCTACCAAATTCTGAATGACAATCTCATCACACCAAGTACCATTAACCAGCCGACTTTCCCATCCCCCTCTAACTCATCTAGACACTACTCCTTGAAATTAGACACTACCCCTTAAAATTATTACATTGGTATGGTAGGCAGAATGGAGAATGTACATACCCGAATCTCTGGAGCCTGTGAATATGTAACACTACTTGCAAAAGGGGCTTTGCAGATGTGATTGAAGTTATGGACCTTAAACTAAAGACGTTATCCTGGCTGGCCCAATCTAATTACAGGAGTCCTTACAAGCAAAGAGGTAGAACAAATATGGCAGAAGTCAGAGAGATCTGAAGTGTGAAAAGCACTGAAGGTACTGTAGTGTGTTTGAAGATGAAGGGAGCAAAGTGACAAGTAATGCCGATGCATTAGGAAACCAGAAGAACCCTGGCTGGATTGAGCCAAGGGTCGCTGGTTCGATTCCCAATCAGGGCACATGCCTGGGTTGCGGGCCAGGTCCCCAGTGGGGGGCTCGTGCGAGGCAACCACACATTGATGTTTCTCTCCCTCTCTTTCTCACTTCCTTCCCCTCTCTCTAAAAGTAAATAAATAAAACCTTTAAAAAAAAAAGAAGAAGAAGAAGAAACTAGAAGATTCCCACAGCTAGCAAGCAAACAGGGACTCAGCCCTAAAATCATAAAGAACCAAATTCTGAATGAGCTTGCAATTTTATATGTTTTGATTTTTTTAAAATAATAATACTTCGTTGGTAAGAATATAGTAAAAATGGCATTCTTACATAACACTGACTTTGGTGTAAATTGAAACAACCTTTCTGAGGGCATTATAATAATATGTATCAAGAAATTTTTTAAAAATATATATCCAAATTTTGGGGCTACATTTTAATAGTTTTATTTTTATTAAAGTAGCCCCTCTAGCAATCTACCCTGTGGAATTACACATAAAACTCCTTTTACAAAAGATAATTATTTTTTTAAATGTTCATTTTAGCATTATTGATAAAAGTTAGAATTAGAAACTATGTAGGAGGATGTTAAAAATATCGCAAATCATGGCACTTCTATTAAACGGGCTACTATTCATCTGTAAAAAATCAGGTTTTGAAAGTGCACTTTATAATATGGGGAAATCCTCCCAATACCAAGAATTAAATAAATCAGGTATAACAAAAATATAAAATTGTACATAAACATGGTCTTAATTTTCTTTAATAAGTACATACCAGAAAAGACTGAAAAGCTAACTTTTAAGCCTTGATTTCCAGGTGAGATTATGAATGATTTTACTCCCTTCTCATTTATTGTGTTTCTTATACTTTCAATAGCTTCTGCTACTTATGTGTGCTATTTCTGAAGTTAGGGAGAAAGTTATTTTAAAGAATTGATACAAAAATAAGCACTGTTGTATATTCCCACGGAAGTCTATAGTACTTTTGTAGACATGAGCACCTAGAAGATGGTAAAAAATGTGGCTCAAGACGTTACCAAAATAAATGAATGTTTGAAAGAATGAACACAAGACGTGGATACATTAGCCTGACATCTGCCCTCTCCAAGACCCAAAGGAAATGGGGTGAGAAAACAATTTACGCTTATATTTACTAACAGTAATATTTTCAACAGCTGACTACATCTCTGAGACCTTTTTACCTTACAGTGTGCCAAGTCTAACCTCTACAAGAGAGACTGAAGTAACGATTCTGGAGATGAATGATTTGAATCAAAAAGAACTTAAAATCTTTATAACAAGACTTAACGGCCCATCTGTTACCAAGAGTCATCACATTAAAGACCACTGTCACAGGGTGCAAATAAACAACTCCCTCCACCGACCAACACCCTCCACCACGTGGGTCACAAAGCAATCTTCCTTTCTCACAAGGCTTCCCATAAGTGTCACCTGAGCTGGTCCCAACAAATAGGCAGAAGTCAGAAAACGGATGGGGAAGAGAGTATCGAGAAACTGCAAGATACAAACTAGAAGAGCAAAAGTAATTGGGACTTGGCACAGCGGAAGGTACGGGGCAGAGGTGACAGCTCGGTCTTCCCTCCAAACCTACGGATCTTAGAATCCCTGCAAAAGGAGACGGCGTTACGCCTTGTGCACTCACCGAACCCGGTGAAGCCCATGGTGACCGCCAGCTGCGGGTCCGGTCCCGATGCGTCTGAGCCTGTAACTGGGAGAAGAGAGAGGGGGGCCTCGTTAGTGCGGCGCCCCCGGAGTCCCTAGCCTGGTCCGCCCTGCCCGGGCTCCCCTTACAGAACCCACCTTCGCTGGGCCCCGGGCGCTCCATAACCAGCCTCCCGGTCGCAGAACGAGCATCAGCTAAGCCCAAACAGCTGCAGCAGGTTCACAGCAAACCCAGCAGGAAGTAATCCCTCCGAGCGTCAGCGTCTCTGCCAAGGCTAAGAGCGGCGCCTTCCGCGGAGGAACGGCGGCCTCCTGAACAGCGCCGCCCTAGCGGACTGGCGGGGCATGAGTGCCGCAGAGTGAGCCTTCCAACTAAACCCCGGGACAGAAACTAATCTGGGGTTTTGTAACACCCTTTACATTTTAACAGGTGTTTATGGCCGAGGTGATACTTAATCCTCACAGAGCTATAAAGAGAAGCCAACAAACACCCTTTATTTGCGTTTTGTCCTTTTTTATGAGGAAACGCCCACAGTTTTCCACCATTTGAGATTTTTAAAAAGAAATTAGTATTTACTACATGACTGAAAAGTAGTCATAAACCAAAAAGACCTGAGTAGCTAAAAGAGTTATCTGAAAATGCTCTAAAACTTATAATCTTAGCCCAAACCTCCCTTTATTACCCATGCTTATAGAGTTTCCTAGTGCCCAGCAAGGGTTCCCAAAGCACTTTATTCACTTCATTATATTCTCACTTTTAATTTTTTTAATTTTTTTATTGCAATTTTATCTATTAGCATTTATCCCCCTGTACCCCTCTCATTGGTTTTAATTACTTTACAATATGACTCCTTGTCTATGTTATGTACTAATGGCATATTATTTAGCTATATATTTCTGATACATAGCAAAACCATGTATGAGCCTAATGATGTCACTGAATGCCAATGTTTTCATAAAGTTATTCATTAGCCGCACTACTACCTAAATCTACCTCAAATTATGCTCTATCTATAAACCCTAAATGATAATGATTAGGTTTAGTAGCCTTTCCATTGTTCTTAAAATGCAAAATTAGCATGGTCTCCAAAGTGTTCCCAACTTCTGTTTCTATTTGCCACCACGCGAATCTTCTTTTAGTTCCACAAGTACCCTCAGAACAGGGTGTCCTAAAGCTCTGACTCTTCACCAATCCCATGCCCTTCATTTAACCCCATTCACTTCAGGCTTCAAAATAAACTTCAATCCTCTCATAAGCATTTACAGACCTTTATGGACCTCCAAGTTAGGCCCCTTTATCTATCGTGTAACCTAATCCTTGGTGGACACTCAGTACTTGTTAACTGAATAAAAGAATGAATGACCCTGGCCAGTGTGGTTCAGTTGGTTGAGTCTCATCCCTAAACCAATAGGTCTCGGGTTCAATTCCAGATCAGGACAAATGCCTACGTTGCACATTCAGTCCCCTGTCGGGGCACATAAGAGAGGTAACTGATGGATGTTTCTCTCCCTCTCTCTCCCTCCCTTTCCCTCTTTCTAAAATCAATAAGCATGTCCTTGGGTGAGGAGTTTCTGGGGGTTTTATTAAAGGAATGAGAGAATAAGAGAAAGTAGGTGTGAAGGCAAAAACTACTCCCCTTATATGCAAGATGTTATATGACTTGGTACAACCAAGTTTGGTTTCATCCCAATAGATGATTGAACCACAAGTGTCAAAAGTCAATATGAACTCCAATTAATAAGGTAGTTCATTGCACCTTTAACAAATTATTATTAATGCCACTGTCTCTTTTCTGAATACACGTAACAGGCCTTAGGTAGCAGAATAGAACTTCATGCATACAGCTCATTAAGTAATCCATACCCTAAGCTTATAAATAGGTGTTTCATCTCCTCAGTAGTCAAGAACTTGTAAGGGCCTGAGATGATGCTTAATTTTTTTTCTTTTGAGGCTTTAATTTTAGAGCCATGTAAGGCTCAGTGAAAAAAACAGAACAAAACGTACAGCGATTTTACATATACCCCCTCCCCAGACACACGCATAGTCTCCCCCATTGTCGACATCACCCACCAGATACATTTTACAGCTGATGAACCTACATTGACATGATCACCTTAAGTACATAGTTTTCAATCATGGTGTTGTATATTCTATGGTTTAGGACAAAAGTATAACAGGTACGACATAGAATATTTTTACTGTCCTAAAAATTGTCTGTGCTCTGCCTATTCATCCCTCTTCCCCACCACCACCGAAACCCTGGTATTTGTACTGTCTCCATAGTTTGCCTTTTCCAGAACATCATCGAATTGGCTTCACATGGTATGTATTGTAGCCTTTTCAGATTGGCAGCTCTCAGTAATACACATTTAAATTTCCTCCGTATCTTTTTATGACTTAATGCTTTTTTTTTTAAGCACCGAATAATATTCCATTGTCTGGATGTACTACTGTTTACTTATCCATTCAACCTGGAAATGACACCTTGGTTGCCCCCAAGTTTTTGCAATATGAATAAAGCTGCAATAAATATCAATGTGCAGGTTTTAGTGTGGACATAAGTTTTTAGCTCCTTTGGGTAAATATCAAGGAGCAAGATTGCTGAATCATATGTTAAGAGTATGTTTAGTTTTTAAGACACTGGAAAATTGTCTTTCAAAGTGACAGTACCATTTTGCATTCCCATTGGCGATGAATGAGGGTTCCTGTTCTTCTACATCCTCACCAGCATTTGGTGGTGTCAATGTTCCAGATTTTGGCCCTTGTAATACATGTATAGGGGTATCTCATTGCTGTTTTAATGTGCATTTCCCTAATGACATATGATGCAGAACATCTTTTCACATGCTAAATTGCCATCTGTATATCTTGTTTGTCACGGTGTCTACGGTCTTTGGTCCATTTTTAAGTCAGGTTGCTTTCTTATTGAGTTCTCTGCATGTTTTGGCTTGCAGTCCTTTGTCAGGTGTTTTTCCAAATATTTTCTCTCAGTCTGTGGCTTGTCTTCTCATTCTCTTGACATTGTCTTTCACAGGGCAGAACTTTTTAAGTCTAGCTTATCAATTATTTCTTTCACGGATCATGTCTTTCGTGTTGTATCCAAAAAAAGTCATCAATTTCCTGAAGGTCATCTAGGTTTTTTTCCTATGTTATCTTCTAGGAGTTTCATAGTTTTGTATTTTTACGTTTAGGTCTGTGATCCATTTTCAGTTAATTTTTGTGAAGGGTATATGGTTCGTATCGTTTGTTTTTTGTTTTGTTTTGTTTCTGCATGCGGATGTCTAGCTGTTCTAGCGCCATTTGTTGAGAAGATTCCATTGTAATTATATAAAACTTTAAGTGCTAGAGGGGAAAAAAGTGGAAAATGGAAATCATCACCCAATGGGAGTAGACAATCATACTTATTACAGAAAAATTACAGGAAGATGTTCTTGCTTTTGATAAAAGATAAAGGGAATAATTGCACTAGTGGAGACTTCCACATTAAACTGTTTTTTCCTGGTTTGTTTGTGTGAATATCATAATTGTTAAGTGTGCCAGGGCAGCTTTAAATTTTCGAAGTAAAGTAAATTTATAAATTTGAAAGGTAGCATAGCACAGTGTATGAAAATGAATTCCAGAACTAGAACTAAAACTTGGTTCTGATCATTAACTTAGGTGAGTTCCTTAAACTCTCCATGCTCGAAATACCTCATCTGTTAAGTGGTTAATAAGAATTAAATAAACTGGGGGGTGGGGGTGGGGTGGAGGATAGAGGGATTAAGCAAAAAGGAAAAAGGACTCATGGACACGGACAAGTGTGGTGATTGCTGAGGAGAGGGGGGTAAGAGGGGCCTAAATGGTAATGGAAAAAATACAATAAAGGTTAAATTAAAAATAAAAAAAATTTTTAAAGAATTAAATGAGAACTATTGTTTAAAGAAGAGTGCTTTGATTTCACCATTCAAGTTGCCTCCCGTATGAAATGAAGCTTAACTCTCCTCTCCTTGCTCATTTCTCCTCTTTCTAGTGCAGTTAATTAATACCTACGCCATACAAAAATTATGGTGATGCACTTGATTGCTTTGTTTGTGTGTCCCTGATGCATGAAGCACCTTAAGGAAGGAACGCTGTGTCAGTTTGATATTCCTGGTACCGGGCACAATGCCTGACACAATTAAGGGTTCAGTTTCTGCAGAAGGACTGGGTGATCTGTTGGGTGACCTTTTTATCAGCCCCTCTACTATGATTTGGAATCATCTACTCCCACCCGGTAATGAGAAATAATGCAAGGCAGGAGCCCCCTGCACTCAGAGAAAGATTCCTTAAACACACAATTCTTCAGAGTAACGGCCCACAAAGTCAAACGGTAGCGACACACAAATAAAACAGCCTGATGGATTTTGATTTGCACTGTAGCCCTTAAGAAACGTAGGGAAATTTTGGTTCCTATTGAAACTGTTTCTGACAAAAGGCTACCAACTGGCCTCTCTCAGAAGTTATCTGGAGCACCAAAGAAACTGACGCGCATACTCAAACAGCTGCAGTTGCACCCGCGAAGCTCGAGACACCAAGATCCAGCGCGCGCTAAACGCACCCGAACCGCAGCCATCGGCGCGGCCCCCGGCGCGTCCCTCATCGCCCTGCTCCCACTCACCCAGTCCCTACCCCTTCTCCCTTTCCTATCCCCACCGCCCGCCCCCACCCGATCCCGCCCCTTTCCCCTTTCTTCCTCCCTTTCCCAGTGGACCTCCTCATATCTCCCCTTTCCCTCGCCGCAAACCCCAACTACCCCTTCAAAACTGCCTCCCTCTCACTCGCTCCACCCCTAATGCCCGCCTTCCTGAACAGCTTTGTCTTCCAAACTCCCAAAACGGAGTCTTCAAATTACCCACCTGAGGAACCGGAAGTGCGTCATGTACGGGCGCCGAGGCGCTGGTTTGGCGCGCGCGCCGTGAGCGGCGGGTCTGGGCTAGGATCTTGGTTTTTTGCTCAGTTCTCCTTGGCTTTTGACTTTTTCTGGACACTGGTGTCTTCGATTTTCAAGATGCCGTCTTCTTTGCTGGGCTCGGCGATGCCGGCCTCCACGTCGGCCGCGTCCCTGCAGGAAGCTCTGGAAAATGCGGGGCGTCTCATCGACCGTCAGTTACAAGAAGACCGCATGTACCCGGACCTTTCCGAGCTGCTCATGGTGCCTGCTCCAAGTGAGTGATCGGTGCCCATTCGGTGACTGATTTCTCAGTCAAGAGGACTCTCGCCGGACTCCCTTACTAGATCCTTATCCCTAGGGTGGACCCGGCGAAGGCATCTTGAAATTTAGGACACTTGTTTGCTATATTTGGAAGAGCGGAAAATAACCTATGTTCACTTTTTCCCCTGTCCTTTATTCGTTGCAGGTACTTGAGAGGGTAGGAGTGAAAACCAAACGCACAAAGAGGCAAAAACCCAAACCTTAACGAGCATCTCACTGCCTCCGAGTGTTTATGGCTAAGGCTGGGTTAGGAGGATCGCCTGATCCAAGTCTCATCCTTGTTAATTACTTGTATTAATATTAGAGTAGATCGGAAGAACGAACGAAGTGAATTTGGGAATTTACCGTGTTATCTCAAAGACACGCGTTTATTGTGTGTAGAGTTAGTGTCATACAAAGTGCCGGGAGGTGTTAAAAAGAACTGCCAGTGAAATGAAGAGAACAGAGAAATCAGCAATGACAGTGGACAGGTAGGGTAGGACAGTATGTGCCAACAAGACCAGTGGCTAGAAAATGCTTCGTTTAACTGTTAATTTTGACTCCTCGAGGCATATGGAATTACATAATTTGCTAGGGAAAAAGCGACTCCTTTGTGAGATGGAAATTGGAAAAAAGCATAGAAGTGTAAGATAGAGACAAGATTTTTGGTAAGCAAGAACCAAGATTAAATAACCAGGATAATCTGTGCAATGTAATTATAAACCTAAAAGACACCTCTGGTGATTTATGAAAATTGTTGAGTGGACTTGTAATCACAGGAAAGACAAAAACATAGCAAAGGTAGTATTTGTTCCTGATAGCTACTTACCAGTGGGTCTGTCTTGTAAGAACCAAGAGACCTGTTGGCAATTCTCCTCTTGAACAGCATTGCTCACTTTGAACTCCTTAGGTTTGAAAGCAAGATATAAATACAGTCCATACATTCTGGTCTTTCATCACATCTGACTCCAATCCACCTTTATACACACCCACCTCTTCCATTTAATCTCTCCCCCCCTCTTCCATTCTATTGTCTGCCCCCCCTGTTAGAATCACACTGAATTTAATGTACTTTCCATGAGAGGACTCCTCTCCAGAGTTTTATATGTACTCTTCATTAGTTCTGGAATGTTCTTTCCTCGTTGACAAAAGATTCTTCCAAACCCCCTTAAATATCTCTTTCTTTGCTAAGCCTTTTCTAACTGTTCACATCTTCACCAAAGTTGTTAATTCCATCCTTTGTGTTCCCACTGCCATTTAACACATACTCTGTTCTATTAAAATATGTTTTAAGATTAAATGGGATGTCTAGGATTTGCTTTCAGAAGATCCATTAGGGAAGGAGCAGATGGTGATATAAATGAAACATAACTGGCCATGTTACTGATAATTGTTGAAACTGGGTAATCGGTACATAGGGGTTGATTGCAGTTTTCTCTGTAGTTCTATACATTTTAAATTTACATAAGATATTTAAAAATTGTGTTGCATGTAAGTTTTCCCCAACATCTTTGTACTTCAGAGAGCCTGAAAAGGTGCCAGAGCGAAGTAGGTCATCAGATCTAAAGGACTCCTTGTTCAGGACTAGAAAGTGCAGGCTGAAGAGACCAGCCTGCTTCTGCCCTTCGTGTCTGGCTCTTAGGGCGACAGAAAGGTTGCCAGGTGAGAGCCCTTTGTAGAGCAGTAAAATACTACTTCCGTGGTATTCGTTGTATTTATCTTGTTGGTCTAGGGGGAAAATCTAATGGAAAAGGCATAGGGTATTTTAATCTGTAAATGTCTAAGTGGGAAAGGAAATAGCTATTTTTCCCCCATCCATATTTTGCCCACAGTTGTTTGATCTAAGAATCACAAAGTAGATATATGTGTTTGTGTTTGTGTGTGTGTGTGTGTGTGTGCGTGCGCGTGTGTGTATCCCATTTCAGATTATTTAAATAATAGAAAAACACTAGATTATTGAACTAACGATTTCTTTTTTACGGAGTAAGTATCTGGGAAAGGTAGCCTCGTTAAGTGCCCCAACCTTAACATTGGAATTCCTCAGGTCTCCTTTGCATCAGATCAGAATGACTTTATTTTCTCTGTACCTTTACAACCAGCAGATGCACACTTTTGTTATAGAGTGCAATGCTTCTGTATACCTAATTGATGCCCAATACATTATTAATTTTAATTAAATGCTTTATAATTTTTTTTTTTTTGGTAGATAATCCCACTGTTTCTGGCATGTCGGATATGGATTATCCTCTGCAAGGACCTGGTTTGCTGTCAGTGCCCAACCTTCCAGAGATCAGTTCCATCCGAAGAGTTCCTCTCCCACCTGAACTTGTTGAACAGTTCGGACGTATCCTATTGCGTTGTATTTAGCACCTTAAAATGTTTTTAATTTGTGTTCTCATTATTATAATTCCTGTTTTGTGTTTAATGAGTGTTGTATATAAGTTCATTTAAAGGTTTTATTTAAAATACATTTAAGTATGTGAATATTTTACCATGTGCCTAAAACAATTTTATATAAAACTGAATATGGAAAATTGAGTCACATTTGAATTATTTTGGGACATTGAGGAGACTGAATTGTTTACAAGAAACTGCACTTTTTAATAGTATTGCAAAGTATTACTTTCCAGTTAAGTGCTATATAAGAAAGTTTTTGCTGCCACACTTTATTAGCTTAAAGACATGGTTTTTATATTTATTTTTTTCTCTGTATTTTAACATTTTAAAACTAGGATGTAACTCACAATTCGTTTAAAAACAAACAAAAATTGCCAGGTGTTTCTTTTTTCTCCCCTGCAAAAAGTTTTCAGTGTGGTTTTACATTTACTGGTGTCTTAGAATTGAAGTTTCTGTGTGATTTCATTTCTAAGGATCAGAATAAGAATCTGTATGTAAAGATACTACAAATTGAAATGCTAATGGCATCTTCATAGATCTTCAGAGTAGCTAGAGGAATTTCCTTTTAAAAAGAATCTAATTTTCTTAATTCATGGCATACCGTAGGAAAGCACTAGGTTTTGTTTGTTTTTTGTTTTTTGGGGTGTTTTTGCTAAGAAGATTTTATAGCTATAGCTCTCATAATGAAGACATCAAAATGCTATCTTAAAATTTAGTGAGACTTTTAAAAGTATATTAATATATTTAGAATAAAAGGGTTTCATATTTCAACCCAATGATTTAGAAAAAGAAAGGAAATCGAAAATTAGAAAAAAATGCATATGAAATAAATAGAAAAGCTAGTAAAATCTAATATATATTTCCCTAAAATTTTTGCTGTGTCTGAGATTTTGTAAAATAGTGTTATTAAATATATAATCCACCATATCTCTTGCTTAGTTTTTTAATATTCCTTAATCCTCTGATAATATTATATACTCTACAAGAGACATTTCCTTTAGGAAGTTAATTTGCTTCACAATTGTTTTATTGTCTTATAACTACATAACATAAGTCTTTGCCTATATTTAAATTGCACTGTTTATAAGAGAATTATAAGAGAAGTTATCACCTAACTCAGACTAGCATACCATGTGCTTTTTTTTTAAATCACTCTTGCTCTTACACAATTGGAAAAGCTGATCAGTAAAACAGTTTTTTAATGTCAAAGTTCAATGATGTTATTCTCTTTTTAAAATTAGTAATGATAAAGTGCACGCACGCACGCACGCACACACACACTACATTTGTCCAGAATATATTTCAAGTGGTCAGGTAACATTATTTAGAAATTATGAGTATTGCTGTCATACGCTGTGGCACTCATTAAACTCATTGGAAATCCAGGTATTTTACTTGCTCTTTCTGTTGAAGGGCAGGCAGGTCATGATATTTTAATCATAAATTTTATATCAAAGTCTTTTGAAACATGTTTAAAGTTGATGCAATTGAAATCTTTTTACCTTACATCCACATACCTCAGATATGCAGTGTAACTGCATGATGGGCGTGTTTCCTGCTATCAGCAGAGCTTGGCTCACAATTGACAGTGACATATTCATGTGGAACTATGAGGATGGGTATGCATTTAAGGCTGGCATGCTTTAGCATGATTAGAATTCAGATTATCTTTAGTGCACCTAGTATTCTGTTTATTAGATATTGCCTGATTTATCTTTTATTCCTCTTAACATCTAGGTCAGGGCTTCTCAGAGTGGGTATCAGTCACCTGGGGATGGAGTTAAACTAGGGGATCTGTGATACCAATTCTGATTGAGGTTCAAGAGTGCATTTGTAACAAGCTCCCTGGCGATGCCGACAGTTTAGGTACCACTCTGAGTAGCGGAGGTCTAGGTACCAAGCTCTTTAGCCTTCAGTAAAAATAGTCTATCAGTAATTCTTTGAAAGATGGTTTGACGTTTTTAAAGACTTCTATTTTCCTTGCGTTTCTATGGAATGGGAGACTGCTGATTTATAGAAATGACTTCACTGTTTTATAATTCTAGCCTTGAACTGTGTGTAAATTAAATGTATATACTAGAGCCAGAGTGAAAGCCCAAGGCATTTTTGCTTAAATTTTATTGATCCGGTGATCTCACTCTTGGCTTTTTGGAGGTAAATTTAGGCTTACTTTTCAGTACTTCATGATGTTATCTTTAGGAAAACTGTGGGATAGGAAGGCCATGTTACTTTCACCTCTCAGTAATTAATGCACTTAACTATGTACACACACAAAACATTGTATCAGTGAATCAAAATTGACACTTAAGTGAGAACATATAGCTTAAAGGAAACCAGTTTTGTTTGCTTATCTTTTAAAAACAATTAGACCTTTGCATAGGTATTTTTATTGCTGAAATATTATATAGTCATGATAGCAGTGATGTCTTCTTGTGATTATTCTCCATGTACCCTGAACTTTATCCCGGTTATATTAGCATAACTTACTCATTTTCATACTAAAGAGTAAAACCTCTTTTTATGTGTGGATCTCCTCAAGAAAACTAAATCTCCTCAAGAAAAAGTTTTCAGTTTGTTGAAAGTTTTAGTATTTCCATTAACATCTAACATTCATTTAACAAATACATTGAGTTGGTCGTGTATTAGTTTTGTGCCAGGAGCAGCACGGAATGGGATATGTGTAGTCTCTGCCAGTGTGGAATAGTCTAACCTTGCCATGTGTTCAAACTAGAACTCATTTAAAGAAAAATTACTTGAACAATGTGCTTATTGAGAAAAATTAAGGCACAAGTACTGGTATAACTCTTTAATTCGCAAATTCACTTCTGCAAAAACCTTAGGCTTAGTTTCAGTTATTCCTTTAGCTTTGTATTATAAACCCTAACTCCATCTGGGTGGTGCAGACAGTCTTGTGTGAGTCATTCTTCTCTGACCCTCCACTTTCCCGGTATCAGTCTTGTTTGGGAAGGGGCTGTGCCGCTTCTCAAAGGAGCCTGTGATGCCTGAGAAATTGGAGATCTGGCCTACATCAGTGGCCATTTAACTGTTTGGTTTTTGTTTGCATGGTCCCTTTCTAGACAACCAGAAGTTTTCTTCAAAGCCTGGATCATATTTTTTTCTTGGTATTTATCTTGCTTGGTGTTCTTTACTTGTTAGATCTTTGTTAGGATGTTTTTTGGGTTTTTTGGAAATTTTTTCAACAGTTACCTGCAAATACTTGTTCTGCCCCATTCTTTCCTTCTTTCTTCTGAGATTTCAGTTACACTTTATTAGATTGTTTGGTATTGTACAGCAGATTTTGGATGCTCTGTTCTGTTTTTGTTTCTCTGCTCTCTTTTCTCTTTTGGTTTCGATTTTGACAGTTTCTGTTGACCTAACTTCAGGTTCACTGATTCTTTTATATGAAGATCCCTGAAAAGTCCTTAAAAGACATTTTTTGAGCTGTGCCTTTTATTTCTAACATTTTCGCTTACTCATTTCTTTTCATTTTCATCTCTCTGCTGAAGTACCTTACCCGTTTATGCATATTGTCTACCTTTTCCATTAAAGCCTATGCTGTATTGATCATATTGGTTTTAAATTTCCTGTCTGCTGGTTCAAACATTTGGCTTGTAGCTGAGTTTTGTCCTGTTTATTGCTTTGTTTCTTGACAGTTGGGCTTTTTTTCCCCTTGCTTTTTTGTTTGTCTCATGTTTTCTTACTGAAAGCCAAACAATATGTGTAGGATAGCAGATATTGAAGAAAATAGCATTTATCCTTAGAAATGGGCATGTGTCAGACCATATGATTTTACTCATATGTGGGATATAAAACAAAAAGCAACGAACAAAACAAACAGATACAAAAGAATGGTGGGAGCAGGACAAAGAAGGTAAAGGTGGTCAAATACGTGGTAGTGGAAGGAGACTCGACTTCGGTGGTAAGCACACAATGTAGTGTACAGATGTCCTATTATAAAATTGTACAGCTGAAATTTATATAATGTTATTAACCAATGTTACCCCAATACATTTAATTTAAAAAAAATTTTAAGAAGGAAATACGCATAGTTCTTCTTTTGCTAGAGCCTAGCAGGTAAGCCTTTATTGCGGGGGAGGGGGGGGATGACTTTTTCCAAGTCAGGAATGGAGCTGTGTTTGGTTTTTGTTGTTTTTGAGGTTACTCTCAATGGACCACAGGTTTCAACTCTTTCCAGAATTACCTTGCAGTTAGGGTACAGGTTGGGTTGCTCAGTGTTCCTGTTTCACCCATTTTTCTGAAAAGGCCCTCTCTTCACTCCCGTCCCTCTCCCCACAGTAGATTGCTGAGACTTGCGACCTGGGCGGGGGTGGGGGGAGCAGCACTCCTCTTTTCCTGGTGTGCGCTGGGCCTTGGAACTGACGCACTTTGTTTGCTCATTTGTTTTTCATTATGTTCTATAGTCATGAAGAGCATTCTAAGCTAAAACTTTTTCTTTGTATATATAACATGTTTCTCTTCACCTGTTGGCAGAGGAGACCTTGCCTATTTTGATGGACTTAGTGAGACTATTCTTGCTGTTGGGCTCGTGAAACCAAAAGCAGGTAAGAAATAAAAAATATACATAAAGATTAAGTTATGTTTGTATATACACAGACTTCAAAGGTTTTAGGACTAAATGACAACACATTTTAAGTAGTTGAATTTCCTACTGAAGTTTCGTTTGAAGTCCTAATTAGAAATCAAGTAATTAGGAATACTTAACAGCTTCCTCACTTTATAATGGTATAAGTGACTCTGCGTCGAAAATTGTTAACTTATATAGTTCTCGAATTTTATCTTATATTTTGTTACTCCTGATTTCCCTGAAATTTTTGGTGTTACACATTTTTCATCACTTACTGTAAAAACCATTTTTGTCATTGCATTTTTTTTTAGCTTTGATAGCCCAGGAAAGTGAGAACACAGGTTCAGAGTAAATTTTAGAGAAGTCACAGGCATTGTGACTTACAGTTTTAACCTCATTATGCCAGATCTTTTATTAGAGCTACTGACAGGTAGCACTGATTGACTTAAATTAAAATGCATCTCTTAAATACACCTTCCTACAAGAGGAAATAATAGATAAAATTCACTTGTTTGCAAGGCCTAAATAAAACTCTTTAAAGGTCACAGCTGTTTTGAAATTAATAACAATTCATTGAGTACAAACA
>PVJD01016342.1:0-21338 GCA_004026545.1 Mormoops blainvillei
GGCCGCATTTCTGCTTCTGCGGTTGACACCCCACATAGCAGTCTGGATACACTGTCTGTTGGACAGCACAGCCTGTGACAGAAGCCCTGCCTCACAAAGGAATTTCTAGAATGTTACTTGTCTGTAGGGAAGATTCTGATCTAGAAGATCTGGAGAACTATCCCGTGCTGATATTTTAAGGCCCCATTTATTGGACTACTTAAACTTTTAAAGAAAGCAGCTCTTTTTCTGTATTTCCTGTTTTGCCGTTTTTGGGTTTTAAAAATAATGGAGGGAAGCAAAATAGCTTATGTGTTGTTTTTCTTCCTTCCCTGGCTAGGTCTTCTTGTCAAAAAGATGCTCCTGGAAGCCTCTCGGAGGCCAGAAATGAGTCCTGTTATAACCAACACCCGAGGGATCATCTTCTACAGTGTCCCCCACCACGGGTCCCGCCTGGCGGAGTACTCCGTGAACGTGCGCTATCTTCTGTTTCCCTCTCTGGAAGTCAAAGAGCTCAGCAAGGGTAATGCTTATTTTTGGCCACGGAGAATTTTCAGCTTGCATTTGATTTTTCTTTGATACCTTCCCTTTTTGTCTTCAGCTTTTATTTGTTCAAATACAACAATTTTAATATTATGTTAAGTATTTAAAATTTTAAAAGTTATATAATATTTTGCTGGAAGTGTAATGTCAAATTACCAATTAATAGCTCTTTTCTGAGTTTGGAAAATCATCATTTGTTAAAGTATGCATAAGCTTTGAAGATTTTCACCATATTAACTATTATTAGTTTTAATTAATAAGCATTTTCCTTTTTTCTGGAATACCTGTTGATCAGAATTTGGAGCCCTTGGCTTGAGCCTTAATATGCCAGATCTCTTTTTATTCACATTTTCTCTCACTTTTATAGAGAGTTACTTGACTATATTCTAAACCTTTTGTTGAATTTTAATTTTTGCAGTCGAATTTTGTTTTCCATTAGCTCCTTCTTGTTCTTTGATCCATTATCTTTTGAAATCATTCTAAAGATACAAATCAGTGGACTTTTAAAAGTTTTTCTGTGTCTCTTCACTGCTCAGGTTTGTCTCTTTTAGGCTGTCAGCTCCCCTCATTATCTGGTGCTTCTTCATGGCCCTGTCCTAGTTGAGGCTGGGGGACAGACGGCGTTGGGCACTCTGACTGTGGACAGGCTCTGGTGGCGGGAGGCTGTGGTTTCAGGTGGGGGTGTGGTGCCGGCCAGCCACGGGGGGCCCTAGGTCCCACACACCACACTGCCTGGGGCCCGCTTCCTGCCAGCCGGCGATGTGGGAAACTCCTCCCCCTGACGCTGGCCTCTCAGTTCTGGATGGGTTTGAGTCCTCTGCTCTCATCTTCAGGGCTTCTTAGGAAGGAGAGAAAATAAGCCACCGCCTCGAGCTAGAGCCCTAATGTTCTCTCTAAATTTAGAAGGTTAATGTATTTTGTTATGAATTGGATAAAGAGAACTTGTCACAGTCTTGTCTCGATAATTTTACAGATTCTCCTGCACTTAAAGCACTACAGGATGACTTTCTGAAGTTCGCTAAAGACAAGAACTTCCAGGTGCTGAATTTTGTTGAAACACTGCCAACCTCCATTGGTAGCATGATCAAACTCCACGTGGTGCCCGTGGAGTCAGCAGGTACTCTTCTCCTCTGTCGTTGGCCATCGGTGGTGGTACCTAGCATTTAATTATAAGCGACAACTTTCATATTTAGTTTCTCAGTTTTAGGAAGATGTAGATTCTAATTCTATTATTCTTTTCAGCCATAGATTAAAATTTCTCTGCAAGTGTAGCCCCTTGGCATTACCCCTCTCCTCCCTTTATTTAACTGATCTGATGGCAAAGGTTCATTGGCTAACTCTAAATTAGCCATCAACAGTGAACTCTCTTGCATTAAGGCAAGAATACAAAGACCTCTGTCAGCTGGACTGAGAGGGGCATTTCATTTAAAAGACTGAGAGTGTATGCAGAGACCTTAAGAAAGATCAGCTAAAGGGATGGAGGCGTCAGTACAGTCTCTTCATAGTCCTGAAGTCGGGGAAATGGACAGCGCCTGCCGCTGCAGTGTGCTGCACTGTATTACAGGCTCTTGGGGAGGAGGGCCCCAGTCTTCATTCTCTTTACAGCCTCCTCCGTTACTCTGCGCCTGGTAGATAAGCCGTACCGGTCACTCCCTGGAACGACTCAGCTTGCGTATCAGACCCTTCTCTGGTCACCGCTGAGGCTGGGCTAGGTGCTATCCTGGGACCTCTCGGAGCTCCCTGCAGCCAGCGTCAGTGTGAACCCGAAGTACTTGCCAGGTGGTTCTGTGGTTTGCCTAACAAGTTTTGTCCTAACTTCATTATATATCATCTAAACAAAATGAAAAAGACTTGATAGTTTAACCTAACAATGGTTTACCTCCAAGTAATATGCCGTAGGGTGAGGTGTTGTTACTGTTTAGTAGTTGAGGAACTTGAAGAGGTCAAGGGACAGCTGCTGGGTATTTAAGAAACAAAAAGACTTTGGAAGCTTTAAACAGAAGTAAAGTTAACACTGTGAATATTGTGGAGCAGATGCTTGTAGTGACATGGCCCTGTCATAACTGCACCTCCTTCCGTGTCACCAGGAGGCCTGCCCTCCGCCCACACCACCGCCCGTGTCCCTCGCCTAGCTGGCCTCGTGAGCTCCCTTGCCTGCCATCTAGGTGGCTCGGTGAGGCTCACCTGAATCTCTCGAGCGCCAAGTCGTCTTCTCCCCTTGGCGGAGGGATCATGGGGGTTTGGGTGTAGCTGGAATGGATTCTGGGTGAGACGTTCCCATCTTTTTTATCAGGACGGGGAGCTCATTATCAGCTTTATAATACAAACTCTAGGAAAAGGAGCAGTTAAAAGAAGCGTGGAATAATTTAGTAATAACCTGCAAGTGTATACAGGTTTGGAAGATGGTAGAGCTCAGGCCCTGTTCACTACTGAATTAAGAAGTAGGCCAGAACGCATGTGGAGAGTTTATGAAAAGCATAAATGACAGGTTTACCTGCTAAGAATCCATGCTGGCATGGTTAATCAAATTTGAGCCTTCGGGTTCCTTTAAGAGTCCTGTACCACAGCTGAAGCAACATTTGGAACTACAAACCTGGCCTCTTTCAAAATTGATAGGAGAGAAGTTTTTCCTTAGAAGTTATTGACATTTTTGTTTTCTTCAGATTTAGGCATTGGAGAGCTAATTCCTGTGGATGTTAACCATTTGAACATTTGTAAGCCAAAGAAAAAGGATGCTTTTTTGTACCAGCGTACCTTACAATTCATCCGTGAAGCTTTAGCCAAAGACCTTGAAAACTGACAGTCGTCTTCCATTTTTCACGTGAATGCAGTGCAAGAACCTTGGTATTCTCGTTCCCTCTCTAAGCAAGTGTGCGACGCAGTCATTCTGGCATCAGTGTGGTCTGGAGTGCACTGCAGGCAAACGAATGTCCCGTAAAGCACAGACACACGAGTGGCAGTCAAAGAACAAAGGGCTTAGACTGGATTCTTTTGACTTCAGGGAAGTCCATGTGTGCTGGTTTATGTTTTGAGGTGTTGTCCCTGGTGAGCAAGCTGCTCCGGATAGAGAATGGCTTTTGTCACCTGGGTCTGTGACTTATGCTAAAGGAGCACAGATGGCCTCTGAGGGGAGAGTGATCGTCAGCTTACATAAAAATGCCATTTGGAGAAAACCCAGAAGGGGAGTGGGGATGAACTAGAGCATAAAAGATTCTGTTTTTGTTCTGGGTCTTCATGTGCTGTAAATTTTTATAAGCATGTAAGTGTAAACTTTTGTCCAATATGTTAACTTTGTTAGACCTGTTGGCATCCCTGGGTCAGTTCCCTGTTTTTATTTTATTGCTGAGAACAAATTTTTAAAAAAATCCAGCTTATAGTCTTTCCAGACTTTACCCATCCTTGTAATTTTTCCCAGATAAAATAGCTAATCTATTATTGGTCAGTGTGAATTAAAATTATCCTAAGCCATTATGTATATTAGCGATACGTAGCATTGCTAATCAAGGTTCTCAGGTTCTCTGTGGCCACATAAAACATCCCTCTCCTCTTGCTCATTTGGCCTCCAGCACATGGGAAATAGGAAATCATGTTGGCAACTTTTTAAAAAAATAACAGCATTATTGAGATACAATTCCCCTACCATTAAATCCACATTTTAGAGTTCATTGGGGTTTTTTTTGTTGTATATTTACAGTTGTGCAGTAATCACTGCCATCTAATTTCAGAACATTTTGTCCTCCCCCAAATAACCCCATAACCGTTCGCAGTCCCTCCTTCCCATTTTTCCCTGAGCCCTGGCAACACTAATCTACTGTGTCTCTGGATTTGCCAATTTTGGACATTTCATGTAAATGGAATCATACAATATGTGCCTTTCTGTGACTGACTTTCTCTTACCATAATGTTTTCAAGGCTCATCCACATTGTAGCAGGAATCAGTACTCCATTCCTTTTCATGTCCAAGTAATATTCCACTGTGTGGACGGGCCACATGCATCCATTCAGTCGTCGGGTGATGGATGTTTAGGTTCTTCCCAATTTTTGGCTATTCATGCAGCTCTGAACATTCATGTACCTATTTTGGTATGGATGTATGTTTTCCATTCTCTTTGGTATATACCAGGAGTGGAATTGCTGGGTCATATTAATCTTATGTTTGCCACTTTGCAGGTGATGGACATTTGTAGAATGAGATAGTCAAAGCTAAAACTGGAGCACAGATTCTGGAGGTAAACGGGGCCATCAGTAAACCCTGTCAACATCTAATTGCTTCATTAAGCAGCAACCTAACCAAGTGACTTAGCTGCTTCACTGTGTTGTTAAGTAGATACAGCGAATGTGATGGTTAGCCAGAAGCAGCGAGTCGGCTACTGCCGATAAGCAGCGGCTGATGGGGCTCTGTGGGGGGGAGGGGGAGATATGTTTGGCTCGTTTTCTTTTTCTCTATGCTATGAGCCATGGCAGATAAACCATGATTGAAACAGTTGTTCACCGACTTGTGAGAAATGGAATGAAACCCCACTCCTTCAGATCTTAGTGTAGCTATTATAGCTGTGCTTTACAAATAAAGTCTTGGAGAAAGACCCAGTGTAGGACTAAATTACTAGAGGTTGTCAGGCAAGTCACATAACATTTCATTCTGTCTCTGAAATGGATATAATGTACACAGGTTCAGCACATCACTTTTGTTGAGATTTAAGTCAGTCATGTTTTTTAAATAATCATTACCTGAAAAACACGCTTAAGGACACGAGGTATGAAAACACATGTACTTGAAATAGTTTTAAACTTAGGTCATCAATAAAACGGTTCTCCCAAAGTTTAATGAGCTTTGTTTAAATATCCTTTCTGGAAAAAACTTCAAGTGAGGTTTCATATTGCCTTTCTCCTCACGTGAAAAGTCACTTCCTTTTTAAACAAGATTATTTAAACAGAATATAGGTGTTGCAAAACAAACTACAGAAAGCAAGCTGTTAATAAGGCTAGAGTGAAAACGAAAAGTCAGTTATCCCTTCCTAAAGCCTATCTATTTCTTTATCGCAAGTCCCCCAAACCTCCTAGATTACATCGTTAACCTTAAATTTCCAGGCCACCGAGTCCTGTTTACCCCAGTGTTTAAATGTCACTAGAGAAGGAGTCAGAGGACCATGATACCTTTCTCGACAGTATCTCACTCTTTCACCCGAGGTGACGCCGACAGCCGGAGTATGGTGGAGGGTGCTGACCTCTGCTCTGGGAGAGGGCTCGGGGGTGGTGGGCCCAGCATGTGTTTCCTGTTGAGAAAACAGTTCAGTAACACAGCAATGTGTATATTTCTTCTGAGCTTGGCTCATAATTCACAGTGCCCCTCAAATCTACTTTGTGAAGTTGGAGTTTTAGGCCTGCCTTTCTGAATTTTTATCCCTTTGTAATATCATATGTATTGTATGATTTTTTTAATTGACATTTTGTACAAAAATTATGTCCATGAAAAAATTTAAACGTGTTCAATAAATGTCACTTTCAAGTACTTGCTACAGCGGATTGTGCCCTTTTGTGGGATGTTGAACACTCCCAATAGCTAGTCATTTAAAATCTACTAGAAATTTGCTTTACGAATAGTGACATTTTATTATGAATTACCTTAATAGAGAAGACATAAATCAGTTTAATATCTAAGCAATTTTCAAATTTAAAACAAGCCATTCTTGTAAAAAATCCAGTTCTTAATCTGCTTTCAGCTTGGCCTTAAGAGTTTAGAAACAGCACCATGGAGTTCAACACCTGGTGCCAGAGTTTGGAAACACTAAGCTTCCCGAGGCCTTTGATTTTTAGTTTAACCCAAATTTCATGTCTGGATTGTAAAACTTATAATGCAAGTCAAATATGCACTGATTCCTGGGATCATGAGAGTGTGTGGATGTGAACGCATTCCCCAAGCATAAATGGCTTTTTCATACGTACATCTGTCATTCCCATTTCAGGCTATTTTGACATCTGGGATCACTAGATTAAAACATTTTAAACAGTTCTGGTCCCAGATGGTGACATAGGGGCTTGTGAACTCACCTGCACCCATGGATGCCAAAGGTACACTGCATGTGGATCAGTTCCCTCTGAAAGAAATTCAGACGCTACCTGGGCAACTCCTACGTGCTGAGTGAATGAGAAAACGCCCAAATTAAAACAGGAAAGGCCGAGACACATTTTCACCATAAACCCATCCCTGGTGCCGTGAGATGCAGTTGGGGGAGCACAACTCTCAGTTTCTGCCTGAATCCGACGTGTGGCACCTCACCTAAGACGCCCACCCAAGGGATGGGCCCCCAAAGCTCTACAAGCAGGTAGGGCTTATGTCTGTGAGACCTGCAAGAGGATAGCAAAGAAAGGAGCAGTTCTTCATGGGCATGCAAGGACTCACCACGGCGGCCTCCCCAGCGCTTGGTGCTGGGCAGCAGAGAAAGGCCCGTCTCCCAGTCTTCCCCTGCAGGGGGCCTGTTTACGTACTGTGAAAGCTGCCCCTCCGAGGGCCAGGCTTCTGATTTAGCACACAGCTCGAGGGAAAGTGCGGTCCTGTCTGGAGACTGGTGCCGCCGGTCGGTGCCATCTCTGCCTTCCCCTCTTGCCCGCTGCTGGCTGCCGGTATGTCTGTGGAAGGAGCCTGTACACGTTTCTGTCTGGGTCCCTGGCTTTTGTGACTGCTGCCCAGGGAATGCACCCCTTGATCACCAGGCGCTCGTGGCCAGTGAGGCCTGTGTTTGCGGGTCCCACAGGACTTCAGCAAACAAACAGTTCTGCAGAGGACGCAGGCCGAAACACTCATCTCGCAGGCGTCCCGTGAAAGAGCTGTTTGCACACTTTCAAAGCTGCTGCCTGAGGACCCAGCTTCCAGTCAGCCTGCACCTAGGTGCTGACAGAGATCCTCCCCCTTGGAACACTGGCAGGTCTTGGAGGCCCCTCAACGACTAGGAGCCACGAAGAACAAAGAAGGTGGCTTGGACGGTCATGGAGATTTGAGAGACAACCAAAAGCTCAGTGGGCCGAACGACAAGGCCCATCTCCTACAGGAGGCCACCTGGGTCGAGACAGGGAGAAGTGGATATTTTATCTCATGCACAGAAACCAACGCAGAGAGTCTTGGAAAGCAAAGAAAGAGAGGAGTATGTTCCAAACAAAAGTAGCGGGTAAAACTTCAGAAACAGACCGTAATGAAATAGAGATAAGTGATTCTCCCGATAAAGAGTTCAAAATAATAAAGATGCTCACCAAGGTTAGGAGAATAATGCATAAACAAAGTGTGAATTTCAACAAAGACATTGAAAATATAAATACTAAGCAAATCATAGAGATGAAAAATATAATAACAATGGAAAAATCCAATAGAAGGGTTCAAATGGCAGATTAGATCATGTGTAAGAAAGGATCAGTGAAGTCAAAGTGGACTTCATCTGGTCAGAGGAGCAAACAAAAAAAAGAATGAAAAGGTAAATATAGCATAAGAGACTTATGAGATACCATCGAGCCAACCAGTGTTCATATTATAGACGTCCCAGAAGGAAAAGAGAAAGCAGCAGAAAGTGTATACAAAATAATGATGGTTAAAATATTCCCTAACTAGGAAGCCCCGAGAATTCCAGACAAGATTAATCCAAAGAGCGCCATACTAAGACACATTCTAATTAAATTGTTAAAATTAAAGGCAAGAAGAGAATCTTAAAAGCAACAAGAGAAAAACAACTTCTTATGTACAAGGGAACCTCCGTAGGACTAGGGGCAGATTTTTAAGGTGAAACTTTGCAGGCCAGGAGGGAGTGGCACAATATATTCAAAGTGCTGAAAGGGGGAAAAAAAGCCAGCCAAGAACACTCTACTTGGCAATGTTGTTTTTCAGAATTTCCTTCGTTTTCCTGACAAGCAAAAGCTGAAAGAGTTCATCACCACCAGATCAGTCTTATGAGAAATGTTAAAGGGAATTCTTCAAGCTGAATCAAAAGGATGGTAGTAACAGGAAACATGAAAGTAACAGATCTCACTGAAAAGGTATAGGTAAAGTCAGAATAATGTAATAGTGGTAGATAAATCACAAGTCTAGTATAAAGGTTAAAAGACGAAAGTAGTAAAGACAACTACAGATTAGATTCAAGACTGGTGGAGAAGTAAGTGGAAGCTACGCTAACCTCCCAGGACCCATCTGGAATTACAACTAAATTGTAGAGAAATCATCCAGAATAACCAACTGAACACTAGCTGGAGAGAAGCCTTATAACCATGGACACACAGAAGAAACCACTTCACCACAACATGACTGGTAGGGAGTGCACAGGAGACATGAGAGGGCTGGCTGGGCTCCCATGGGGCAGCTGAAGTGCCGGAGGGATATTTCAGCAGCTGGGGGGTTCCTCCTGAGAATGTGGGGTCTAAACTCCAAGCTGGGCTCCCCAGCCTACAGCACCAGAGCCAGAAAGGAACCCGGAAAACATCCAGCTGTAAAAAGCAGCAGGGGTTCTGTCTGCCAGGAAGGGACAGCTACAGATGCAGAGAACCTCTTAAAGTGCCAACATACAAAATTTCATTTGCAGCCACTTACCCTGGGCTCTGGCAGAGGGAGGACAGAGTGGACTCGAGATGCTTGAGGAGAGTCTGGGGCTGGTGGCTCTGGGGAGAGAACTGAAGGAACAGCTACCAGGATCCCTATACTGAGTCATTCCCTACACGGAAGGAGTCATCCCTCTCAGGTAAAGTAGTCCTCTCCAAGTGGCATCAGCCTGAGGGGAAGCAATAACCTTGCCTGCAGGAATTACTCTGCTCCACCCTGTGGTGCTTAAGCCAGGCTGCTGATTACAGCTTGATTAGGTTAACAACTGAGCGGTTTAACATCTAAGGCAGAAATTACAAAGCAGCAGCCAAAATGGGATGACAAAGAAACAGACCCCAAATGAAAGAACAAGAGAATTCCCCAGAAGAACTAGATGAAATGAAGGCAAGCAATTTATCAGAGAGTTTAGAGTAATGATTGTAAGGATACTCAATAGCATGAAAAAAAGAGAAGCCATAAAATAGGATCAGTCAGAAATAAAGAATGAAATATCTGAAATAAATAATACACTGGAAGGAATAAATAGTAGGTTAGATAAAGCAGAGGATAGAATCAGTGTTTTGGAAGATAAGGTAGAAAAATCACCCAAGCAGAGCAGCAAAAATAAAAAATTTTAAAAAATGAGGGGAGCTTAAGAGACATTTTGGACAACATGAAATGTAACAACATCCACATCATGGGAATACCAGAAGGGAAAGAGAGTGAGCAAGGGATCAGGAACCCACAAATACTGTGGAAAACAGTATTTGAAGAAATAATGACTGAAAGCTTCCCTAATCTGGAGAAGGAAAAAGTTACACAAGTCCAGGAAGCTCAAAGAGTCCCACACAAGTTGGACACAAAGAGGCCTACATGAGACACATCATAATTAAAATGACAAGGCTTAAAGACAAGGAGAGAATCCTAAAAGCCACAAGAGGAACGCAGGTAATTACCTACAAGGGAGCACTAATTGGCATCTGATTACTCAACAGAAACATTTCAGGCCAGAAGGGAGTGGTATGAAATATTTAAGGTGATGAAAAGCAAGGACCTACGATCAAGGCTATTTTACACAGCGAGGCTATCATTTAAAATTGAAGGAGAAATGAGGAGCTTCCCAGACAAGAAAAAGCTAAAGGTGTTTTTGTTTTGTTTTTTTTTAATTTTATTTATTTACTTTTAGAGAGAAGGAATGGGATTGAGAAAGAGAGGGAGAGAAACATGCAAGAGATACATCAATCGATTACCTCTCACACGCCTCTAACTGGGGACCTGGCCCACAACGCAGGCATGTGCCCTGACTGGGAATTGAACCAGAGACCTTTTGATTCACAGGCTGGCACTCAAGCCACGCCAACCAGGGCAGCTCAAGGAGTCTGTTAACACCGAACCACTACTGCAACAAATATTAAAGGGCTTGCTTTAAGGAGAAGGAAAAGAGAAAGAAAGAAAAATCCCTGGCTGGTGTGGCTCAGTGGATTGATCATTGGCCTGCAAATCAAAGGGGTACCAGTTCGATTCCCAGTCAGGGCACATGCCTGGGCTGCGGGCCAGGCCCCCAGTAGGGGGCGCTAGAGAGGCGACCACACATTAATGTTTCTCTCCCTTTCCTCCTCCCTTCCCTCTCTCCAAAAAATAAATAAAATCTTTTAAAAAATAAAAGTGAAGAAGACCACAGAGAAAACTTTAAAAATATCATTTGGGCTCAAAAAGAAATGAAATTCTGATACACATTAAAACATGGATGGACCCTGTAGACAAGTAAAGAAAGAAAGATACAATAGGACAGATATGCTATGCTCCACTTACATGAGGAAGCTAGAGTGAGTTCACAGAAACAGGAAGTAGAGGGTGGGTGCCGGAGGCTGGGAGGGCAGGAGATGGTGCTGCTGTTTGATGGGGACAGAGTGTCAGTTTGGGAAGAGGAAAAGAGAGGCAATGGATCGATGTACCTCTTGCACATTGATGTTTCCCCCCTTCTTCCTCCCTTCTCTTCTCTCAAAAAATAAATAAAACCCTTAAAAAAAATGGGCAGAGGAACTGAATGGAGATTTTTTTTTCCAAAGAAGACAGACAAACATCCGTCGGGTCCATGAAATGTACTCAACACCACTAAGCATCAGGGAAATTAAAAGTCAAAACTGCTCTGAGATACCCTCTCATCCTCTCACACCTGTTAGCACGGCTCTCATAAAAAAGACAAGAGACAAATGCTGGTGAGGATATAGAGAAAAGGGAACCCTGTGCCCTGCGGTGGGACGGTACACTGGTGCAGCCACTGTGGAAAACAGTATGGAGGTTACTAAAAAAATTAAAAATAAAACTACCATATGACCCAGTAATTCCATTCCTGGGTATTTATCCAAAGGAAATGAAAACAGGATAGTGAAGAGACACCTGCAGGTCCTATGTTTGTTGCGGCCTTATTCACAATGGCCAAGACAGGGAAATCACCTAAGTGTTTATAAACAGATGCGTGGATGAAGGTGTGGTATATACACAATGGAGTATTAGCCCCAAGAAAGAAGGAAATCCTGCCAATTGTGACATAAAGGAGGGACCTTGAAGGCATTATGCTAAGTGAAATAAACCAGACAAAGACAAATATTGCATGGTATCACTTATATGTGGAATCAAGAAAAAAAAAAGTCAAAGTCACAGAGAGAGCAGAAAATTGGTTTTCTGGGAGTGGGAGAATAGGGAGAAGCTGGTAAAAGGGTACAAACTTTCAGCTATAAAATGAGCAAGTTTTGAGGATCTAATGTAAAACATGACGGCTGTAGTTGATAACACTGTAATAAACTGAAATTTACTAAGAGACTAAAACTTAAATATTCTCACCAAAAAAGACAAATATGTGAGGTGGGGGTGTGTTAACTCACTAGCTGGGAGGAATCCTGTCACAATATAGACAGATATCAAATCACTGTGATATACACTTTAAATATCTTACAGTTTTAGGTCAATCAGGCCTCAAAGCTGAAGTTAAATTTTTAAAAAAATAATTTAAAAAATTTTGAAATATTGAATGCTCATAAGAATTTCATACTTTGTTTCTCCTCAGTCAAGGCCATGTCTTCTGTTCCTATTTCAGATAATTCATTACATTTCATTCAAGCAGGACGCTTTTCGATTGTTTTGACTTGGGCACATATGATTAAGTAGCAAATGCTGTGCTGTCCGCTCAAAAGGTACTAGATTGCTTTTGCATTTCTCCTGCCACAGCCTCCAGTTCAGGTTTTCACAGCTGGCCTGGACTGTAATAACCTCCTGATTGGTTCCTCATCCGAATAAAAAAAAACAACTGTAACTCAGTGAGCACTTATTGAGTACCTGTGTTCCAAGTGTCGTTTTATATTAGAATAAAAGGTGGCTTTATTAGCCATATTTTAGAGACAATAAAATTAAGTATTTAAAAAACAAACAAACAAAACACATCTTAAAACTACCCCACAGTTTCAAAGCTGACAGTGAAGGTTAAACCCAGTTTTGATTTTAAAATCTATGCATGTTTACATTGCAATATTTTCATGGAACATTTTGCACACCATTAACTTAAAAAGCTGACAAAGAGTGACAGCAGCAAATAGTCTAGAATTTCCAAGCTAATCTTAGAATTTCTCTCCCCAATAACTAATTTAAAGAAAAAAATAGAAAAAAGGACGAAAACTAGAAAAAAAACCAATTCATCAGCAACAATAACAACAACAAAAAAAAGATTAAAAGTTGTTGCCATTAACTTTGAAAAATGGTGGCTAAGAAAAACAAGTGATATTGAGGAAGAAGGTTAATCAATACAAGCTTGAAGGTTTTGATTATCATTCCCTATTTTGTAGAAAGAAGGGGAAGGTGGTGCTAAGCACAGTTAAGGAAAGCCTTGAGGTTGGAAACTTCATCTATCATTGAAAATGTTAAAAAAAAATGCTAGAAAAGCAAACCAAGAGAGCAAAGCTTTGTTTTCTGAAGCCCTGGTGGAAATAAGTGACGTGAACCCTCAGGTAGGCCATTAATAAAACTTTGAGAGAGGGCGGCGAGGCCAGATTGCCTAACAGAGCGAGGATAAGGCTGCCTGCCGCAGCTGCGCTTTGAGGGCATCCCTTGCCCCTTTCCCACCCTCAGATAAAAGGACGATGAGCAGTAATGTCAGGCCTGGATGGACTGGAAGCAGCTGGAAATAAAAGAGGATGTTGTTCATTAGGGCAAGCTGGTCTGGATGAAGTTTATTGTATGCAATCAGATGAAAAGAAATGGTACGACAATATAACAAAGCAAAACAAAACAAGCAGATAACGATGGCTGGAGGTTTGGTTCCAAAAGCAAACACAATCCCTGAGCAACAGCAGCAAAAAGTGATGAGCAGGGGAAAGGGTAGAACTGTGGAAACCAACTGAAGACCAAGTCAGCACAATTACAGAATAAAGTAGAAACCACATTAAGGGGCCCTGGCCGCATAACTCAGTTGGTTAGACTAGCATCCCAATATGCCAAGGTTGCAGGTTCAATTCCCAGTCAGGGCACATACAAGAAGCAACGAATGAATGCATAAAAAAGTGGAACAACAAAATCAATGTCTCTCCCTCTCTAAAATCAATAAGTAAAAATTAAAAAAAAATATGTTAAGGAGTAGAGACATGGATAAAAGTCCTCTTCATAATAGAGGGTTGGCTTGATGGTGCTGAACACAACAGAGGCAGGAGGAAAATAAAATAATTAGAAAATAATAAGTTATTCAAACAAAAAAGGCAATAGACAAACACTGTCAACATAGAGAACAGGGATTCGTGTGCCTCTTCTCGCAGATTTGCTTATTTATTAAATGTAGGCACAGAAAAGAAAAAAGGAATGAAAATACTGCACTCTAATCGAATGACCTCGAAGGTAATGCACCAACATGGTCAAGGCTGGAGGAACTCAGGCTTGTTGTTAATGTGTTCTAGTTCCTTCCTGTTAGGTTGATTTCAGGTAAATTAACTTTAATGCTTATTATATGAGTGTAATGACATATATTATTCATCTAGTATTTTACTGTACATTGCACACAGAACAATTTTTAGAATAATAATTTCTGGATAGACTCTGGATGAATTTTTACCTTTTTGTACTTTTCAGAATGCTGAATTTTTGTGAGTATTTTGGTATACAATTTACTCCAAAAAGAAGGCTCTACAGAAGTCAAAATCCAAACCATAGCCACATTACTCAAGTTACTGCAACATAAGCCAGAGTTTACCTTGAAAGACCAAAGATAAGTTGAAATATCAGTGAAAAAGAAATCTTAACACTTACAATAGGTTTCTGCTTTCAGTAACAGCAGCCTGATAATTGGGGCCAGCCTCCTGGTAAGGATCACCAAAAACCTGGGCTAAATGTTTTTAATTGATCAAGGTGTTAAGAAAATAGGTAGGTATTGACAAAAAAAAAAAAAAAAAAAAAAAGGAAAAAAAAAGAAACCAGAGAGACCATCAGTCAAAACTCCTTTTGCCCGAGGCAGGGAGGCCACGACCATGTGTGGCAGCCCCTCTGTGTAGACAATTACCAGAAATTGCCCCCTATGGTCAGATCATTTTTAACAAGGGCTTTCTTCCTCTAGCACGCAGCCCATTCTCCGTCCGAGCTGGGCGTTTCTGTGCAAGGTCCTGCATGGAGGTCGTCTGCAGAGCCAAAAGCAGCAACTGAGAAACTAAGCTGAGGTCCTGGCAAGTCCCCAAAGTGAGGGGGCTCGAGGTCCAAAGCTGAGGGCTGACCTGTGGAGTCTGATACCCCGCGCCTTTGTTAAGGTGGGCCCGCGAAGGGCTATACGAACAAAATAAGGGCGACCTGGAAGTAAACATCCGTGTCCAAGGATAAGATGCCAGCACTGTTGTCTTCTGGACCCTCTTCCTAGTGCCCAGCTGGGCCCTTCTCCCCATGTCCTCGCCTGGGGAAAGGGATGTGGGGCCTCCGTGGGGTCACTTTTAGAAGGACCTTAATCCTATCATGACCTAAGCACCTCCTCAAGCCCTTACCTCCTAACACCATCATCTTTGGGGGTTAAGGTTCCAATGTATGAATTCTGTGGGGACACAAAAATTAAAACCACAACACAGGGATGGACACATCCCCGTCTTAAGAATAACAGTATATGAAGGTGTATAATTGATAGCATATTAGGAACATTAAAATATAGTAAATTAGAATTTTATGAGGTGGTTTGATGTAGTCAATAAACAACAAAAAAAAACCCTTATAATTAAATCTACTAGCAAAAACTACTGAATTTTAAAGTATTACTGTTCATTGTTATATATAATCATGGTATTAAGGTTATAAAAGAAAATGTTATTTAAAGATATATATTGGAAGTACTTAAGAGTCCAGTAATCCTGATAGCAGAATTTCAGCAAAAGGAAATACTTTTTCAGCAAAGGAAAATATTTCAGCAAAGGAAAAACTAAAGCAAATATAGCAAAATGTTAATTACTATTAAATCCTGGTGATGGACACATGAGAGTCTGAACTATTCCCTCTGATTCTGTGTGTTTGAAAATTTTAGCAGGTTAAAAACTCCGCAGCCCAGACCTGCAACCCAGGCATGTGCCCTGAAACTTTAATGAAATTCTTAAATGGAGGAATAAACCATTGACTCTTCACTGAAGAGTCAGTATTGTAAAGATGCCTGCTCTATTCCATGCAGTCCCAGTCAAAAATTCCAATTGGTTTTATTTAAAAAAATTTTTTTTAAATCCTTATTCAGGAACAGTTTTTTCCCATTGCTTTGAGAGAGAGGAAGGGAGAGAGACTGAGAAACATCGATGTGAGAGAGAAACATCGATCAGCTACCTTCTCGTCTGCGCCCTGACCAGGGATCGACCCCACGACCTTTGAGTCCACAAGATGACCCTCCAATCAAGCAACACTGGCCAGGGCTAGGTTTTATTTTTTAAAATGGAACTTGACGAACTGACTCTAAAATTTCTACAGAATTACAAAGGGTCAAGAATAGCCAAGATACTCTAGAGAAAAGGTAGGAGGGTTTGCTTGACCAGGTATCCAAGTTCAGTGAAACAGGGCAGTGTAGTACTGGCACAGGGACTGGCAGGTAGACCAGCGGCACAGAGCAGAGAGCCCAGGGCTGGAGTTCTGAGGTGGCAGAGTGGGCGCCCAGGAAAGCCTCTTCCGGAGACAGGCTTGCACTGGTCAAGGTTAGTAAGGGCAGCCAAGCCTGCAGACAGTAATCAAAAGACGCAAACTGAGAAGCATTTACTTAACAAAATCTAAGGAATAATGGTAAGAACAAGGGGAGGCCATGGCAAAGGAGCTGGAACTCGGCCTGTGTCCATCCCCACACGCATCTGCCTTGCAGAAGGGCCTGTTCCACTGGGGTACAGGGGAACCGATGTGCCCAGCCTCTCTCTCACACACACGCTTTTGTGCCCTGGGACGAAAAAACATTTTTATTTTATATTAATGAAATCACTTCAAAAAGCAATCCTGCATTTGACCGCACAGCAAACCTTAATAAAATTTTAACAGTAGATGTTTATATAGGTCACAGTCTCAGGTCATAATCCAATAAAACTAGGCGTTAACAATTTTAAAATGCCAATAACTTTCCTTAATTCCTGAAAAGTTATGCAGATTCCTTTGGATCAAAGAGAAAATAAAAGTAATTTATGATCTAGACATTAATGAAAAGGAGAACATTTCATGCCAAAATTTGTAAGGTGCAGTTAGAGGTATAATTGGGGGGGAAATACATAACTTTAAATGTCTTTATTGTTAAATACGAAAGACTAAAAATAATAGAACCCAGAAATGATGGAATCTAGTGCTCCTTCTCCCCCCCCCACCACCTGAGGACATTCTTCCATTGCTTCTAGAGAGAGAGGAAGAGAGGGAGAGAGAAGGGAAAACGTTGGTGTGAGAAACATCAACTGGTCACCTCCCGTATGTGCCCTGACTGGGGATCAAGCCTGCAACCCAGACTTGTGGCCTCACCAGGGACTGAATTGGCAACTTTTCAGTGTACGGGATGATGCTCCAACTGAGGCATGCCAGCCAGGGCCCTAGTGCTACTTTAAATTAAGAAATTAGGAAAAGAAAAAGAATTAAACAGAAAGTGGAAAAGGGTGAAAATTAAATAAGTTGAAGTTAATGAAAAATGTTTTTAAGGCTGACGAAAATATTTTTTAAAAGCAATGGAAAGAATAGATAAATCCCAATGTTACTTCAAAATGTTGATAAAATTGAATCATCCCTCAAGAAACCTAATTAAAGAAACTAAGAGCAACGGTTTGTTATTTAACAAATGGTATAGTATAACTATCCCTCAGGAAGATGATATTGGGCCCCCTACCTCACACTATATAAACTCTATTTCAGGCACTTTGAAGAGTTTCTATTAGCCTAGGCAAAGCCTGTAACCTTAACCACTCTAATACAGAGATTCATTTAAGTATTTCCATTACCCTCTACTTTTATTATCTGTAGAATAAAATCCTAAACTGTCATTTAAGGTCCTCTGAAATTATTTCCTACCAGCTGACATCCTTTCTAGGTACCTAAATTCACTCTGCTACTTGTCAAATCCTTAACCCTCTCCTCTCAAATCTTTCCTGTCTGGCTGTTCACAGTCACTCATTTGTGCTCTCCTACCTCAGTGGGGTAGAGGTGAGCCTGCAGACACAAACTCTCGGCCTTGTAAGAGTGTGAGTTTCAAACCGCTCTCCCCTACAATCTTGGAAAAGGTGGCACTGTGACCAGCTGTTTTCTCCCTCTCCCACCAAGTCCCAGGGCTGTGCATTCAGGTTAGAGGGCTTCTAAATGGTACTTACTGGTCAGCAAGGACTAGCCACCTTTATTATTTCGAGACTGTCAGTATATTCCCATATCTGAAAACCATCAGAAGACAATAATAGTACATATCCTGTGTGTAAATTAGCTGAAAACAAACCTAGACAGAACTTGAAGATTGTTTACTCTCTTTTCCTGCCTCTACACAGTGATGTGCTCAGAGCGATCTAGCGTCTAAGATCATATACACGTGCTCTAAGATCCTATAGAAAATGTATTCTAGCATCTCTCACATCTTATAAACATTGTAGCATAAAGTTATTATATATGTTATCAGAGTGGTACCTACTGGTATTATTCGGGTCATAAATCCTTAGCCAAATTATTTTTATGCTTTTTTCAACTTAGTCTGACTGTTGAAAAAAAAACCAAAACCAGAAATTCAAACAGAGGAGTAACTAGTAGTCACATTTCATCCAGAGTAGAAGGCTAGCCAAAAAAGACATCCCAAAGTGGTCGGTCATCATATCTAAAAAGAGATAAACCAAATTTTAAAAAACCAAAACATTTAATAGGATTTTTTTTGTTGTTTTTTTACAATTTCAGTACAAGCTAACACTTCAAATAAACATTACAGAGTTTTTAGTAATTATCAAGTCAGTCAATAAATAATTTTTGCGGCTCCCCTTTCTGATGAAATCACTACATTATAAAGAGAATGTTTTAATACATTACTTTGCTTATACTTATTCACGTCAGGAGAATTTTATTAAGTGTCTTGCATTTCAACAACTTGAAAACCTTTACAGGAATTGCTTAGGCAGATGTTCTAATTTCAATCATTTACTGGAACAAATTTTAAAACAGGCAAGAAGTCGGAGATTATGCTGTAAAAGGGAATATAGAAGCGAGTGCTGGAGAAGCACTGTGCTTTTAGCGCTCCAGCGGGGAGCTGTTATGTCTCACAGAAAAGCAATGAAACAAACGACAAGGTCACAAGGAAACACCCTGTGTGGAGGCATGGAAGAAACACAAAAAATACAAAAACCACAGAGCGAAACCCTCAGAATGGCAGCTGCTCACTGTCGAGATTATTCAATGGACTACTGCTAACCTGGGAAACCCACCATCTGGTGAGCGTTGATTTCAAAATAAATAAGGCAATTCCAATTGTCTTTTTTTAGAGAACATTGGTGTGAGAACCTTATATGTCAGCTCTACATGCTGTTCACTAACCTTGAACACCCATGATCACGTATTTGTTCAAGTCTTCATGTTAAACTACTTGTCATCTTTCTTGTGACCTGTCTCCTGAGGTCGACGCAGTTCTGTGCTTTGATAGTGACTGCTGGATTCCTAAGTGCCACTTGTGTGACGGGCACATGTCTTAACTGAAATTCTGTTCTCTGTGCCGTTACAGGCTCTCGGCTTTCTGGAACAAAGAAGCAAGCCGAGAACTGGCCTCTTCCCTGCACTGCGAGCAACTGTCGCGGTACCGACTTTCTGCTGCTTTTCTGCTTGTCACGTTTCCTCTTTCAAATTCACTTCCTTTTTGGTGGGGAGAACAAGTTATAGAGAAAAGTGCATCTGAGTGAAGAAATCTTCGGCTTCCCTTGTCCAACTGTACCCTCAGAATGCTGGCCAATCATTGAGCTGCTCAAACACACTGCCGGTCTTGCTTTGTTTCTCCCTCTAACACTTTCAAAGATTATGTCATTCATTTGCGCTGGTTAGAGAGTCAAGAGTGACACAGATAAAGCACTTACTACAGAAGGTATCCTAACCCCCTTCTGCCAGCAATGACCAATCAACTCATGGATTTTGTGTTTGTCTTTTTCTCTGATCAGTTTTCAGATGAAATGGACAATGTGGTGGTTTTGTTTTTGTCTTGAGTGCCAGATTTGAATAATCTGCAGTGTATCTTGAGAGTGGCAATGAGAGATAATTCTGAAAACCCAGATGTCTGAGCAGTGGAAAGTGGGTGGTATCCCTGCAAGACGACCGCTGCCGTGACATCAGCATTGAGTACAGAAGTTCCCTGGTCATGGCAGGTAATAGTCATGTGACATTAAGATTTTGCCTGTTAACTACTTCTTAGCAAAAATAGGGTATCTGCTCCAAATGATACTCGAGACCTTATAACATGATTTTTTAAAGATGTAGAACAGTATGGTGATGTCTCTTTAAATGATTTAATATGTGAGGAGTGGTGTTGGAGACATACAGAAAAGATGCAGGTAAAAGTTAACCTAACACATACGTAGATAAGCGGACCCAGAAATGCCTGTCCCGGGGTTTCTTACATAAAGGGACACGTGGAACCTTCCTTCCTGAAGCCGCAGCCAGGCAGACCAGGCTAAAGCAAATATTCATCGTATGGTAACAGTGAGGGTCAATGTTAGCGCCACTGCGAGTGCTCATGTTTGTGCTTTTACCAGGTATGCAATACAAGGGGAGAGGAGGATTCACAAGGTGTCCTTTAGAAGGGGACGGATAGCGTGTAAAAACTGGCTGAAGCAGCGCCCCGGGGCGTAGGACTGTACCAGTTTATGGGGCACGCGTGTCTGAGGCAGGATGCGAAAGTCTTGAGCTGCGTTAAGCTCAGGTTAAGCTAACGGTACAGGCTCCAGAGCCCGGCAGTGTGGACCCCGTCTCCCGCATGATCAAGGCTAACGCACACGCACATAAGTAAACAAAAGGGCTCAGCGGGCATGGGCAGCCCAGTCGTTTGGTGGGCCTAGTTGCTGCTTCAGATTTTTTTCAGCCTGGTGTCGACAGGCCAGGTATGGCTCTTAATGGTCCCGACAACCTTTCGGTGTGATCCTTACTTTATGCATCAGCCTCCAGGTGGCGCACCGGAAAACTATTCCAAATCTGTGAAGTGCAAACAAAATAAAAAAACACCACATACACACATAAATTGAACGACCTTTAAATTTCGACCGGAGAGAACTTCTTAGGCATCCTCAGCTAAGGCTCTTTTCCGAAGCCCGCACACGGGCTCTAACGGGCGGTCTCCCATACCCCTGAGAGGAAACTTGAAATGCATGAGTCTGGAATAAAACATTTCTCGGTGGTTGAATAATCATCTTATTGGATATGAGACAGGATTTTTGTACACTGCACAAGGGTGACAGAAGTACAGGTGTTCTCTCAGTGTGCCTTTAAATAGGTATCGCTTTTGACCGGGGCCGGGGGCTGGAGCCGAGAAGCTTGTCTCTACAGCGATGCCTAAGGGAAGAAGGCGCATGTCTCACGGAAGCTCTGTCCACGGCTCCCACTCAGGTTTTCGCCAGCGGGTCAAACACCTCCAGCACCGTCCTCTTGTCCTTGTCGCTGGCTGCCGCCCAGGGACCGAAGTCTTTTTGCCTGTGCTCTGGTGGCAGCTTCTCGGCAGCTGAGCCGCTCACCTGCAGCGGGGCTGTGTGTGCCCTTCCGAGGTTCCTGGTCCCCGAGTCCAGCAGGTCAGAGCTCTTGGAGAGCCAGG
>PVJD01016343.1:0-21357 GCA_004026545.1 Mormoops blainvillei
TATTTTTATTCATTGGATTTAGATTAGCTATGAAATTATAATCACACCATACAGTTGATGGATGAAAATCTGAGAAGAAATACAAATTTGTGGCATATATTTCTGGGGTGGGGAGGGCGTCTGTGTACCCCTCCTAATGACTACACAGGAATTACCAGTATACCCAAAACCATAATGTAACTATTTCCTGGTATTTTTTACACACATTTTCTTGCAAAGTAGCAAGCATTTGTTTATATGCTACCTGGTAATTTTTGCCTGAATTCATTATCTTACCTACTTCTGAGCTTCCCAAAGCTAGATACTGTGTCTCCCTCCCATTGCCTAGTACAATTTAGCCCTCTTTACTTTTGCTCAATAAACACTTGCTGAAGCTTGAAAACTATCAATTCCATTTCCAGCAACGACAGAGAGATGGCTGCTGTGAATGAATAAAAATGCCTTCTCAATGATTTCAGAGTAAGAAGTAAATACTTATTTAAATAGCCTGGAATATATAGACCTTCAGGAAATGCAGTCAATATTTCCATTCTCAGAATGATTATTAGAGCCATAATTAAGAAGAAAATTACTAACAACTTCAAAAAAATGTTTTGGAAAGTGTCCTTATCATCTGGAGTCCTTGGCGGCAGCAGACTAAGGATGATGTTGTTGGTTTCGGGGGTAATAAATTTTTTTTCCTCAGAGAGTAGAATACCTGCAGTGACTATAAACAGCTTTGGGGGTGTATATTTGAATGTTCAACCTGTTGAAGGTCAGGATGAAATTACTTTCATTCCTCTTAGGTTCTCCCCCCACCCCGCCTCCTTGTCAGGTTTTGATCATACCATCTGATTGATTTGGTATATTCTCAGAGCTCCTGAACATTTGCTCCAGGATGTTCTAGAAAAGGTAAATGAGATATCTGGTCACTGGTCTTTCTTTTCCGGGAATACAATTCTTAGAGTTTATGACTAGGGTTTGGGCAGATCTATATCGCCCAAAAGGAAAGGCTGAGCCATTACCCCAAGTGCTTCCAAGGAAAGGGGAAAAATCCATAGAGTTCAGGAAACCACTCTGGGGCATTATAATAAGGATTATACAATTCCTTTTGCTAGTATGGCAATTTACAGTTTGTAGAATGCTTTCTTCTGCATTATTAACTCCTGTATTCCTCTGAAGAAGGCAGCAGGGTGGGAGAGGGCAAAAATAAAATTTGACACCTAAATAGGATATAATAATTTATCAATTGTGGGTTTTTAAAAATATTCAATGTAGGACTTCTTGTGACACATAGGATCTTCACTTGTCTAAGGGCAATCTTTAAGCTGAATTTTATCAGTGTTGATTTTTCCCAAAGCAATGACTGCTGTTCCCTGTCTAATGCTCCCAGAAGGGACCATCATAGAATAGTAGCTTGAGAAGGAAGAAGAGGCACAAGACCCTTAACACATTACTTCCAAAGAATACCCCCTTTTTTTTTTTTAAAGAAAATAAATAGAAATTCTGCTAGGAAAAGGATGTCCAACCTTTCCAAAGATCACTTACTATAGCTTCCTCAGTGGGAAAAAAAAGTAATTTTAAGTACTAAAAAGAGAAAGCATCCATTCCTAAAGGAAGATGCTTCCACCCTCAGCAAAGCACGTAAACCTTATTCTCAAAATAGAAAAACAAATTTTTTAATTAAAAAATAAAAGAAAGGAACAGTGACCCCAGATAATGAAACTTATTCCTCCCCTGAATTATTTTAAGAAAATAAAAGAATTTCTAAAGGAACAAGCTCCTCACCTCACCAAACCCCATGAAACTTATATCCCTCAGAAAAAAATTAAAAAGAAAAAGAAACGGAAATCATCTCAAAGTAAATAGTATTTCTAACCTTAAAAAATCATGAAACTTATAAAGTTTATTTTCACCTCACAGCCCATGCACAATCCCTCACAAAAATTATGGAGAAAAAATAAACCTTCCAAAAAGGGGGTACACCAATCTCACCAAAGTTCTCTAATGTTATTTCTTGTAATTATATGAAATTTCCAGAATAGGCAAATCCTTAGACACAGAATATAGATTAGTAGTTGCCAGGGGATTGAGGGAAGCGGGAGGAGGAAGTGTGGGTAATAATAGCTAAAGGGTACAAGGCATCACTTGGGAGTGATAAAATGTTCTGAAATTAGATAGTGGTGATGGTTGCACAACCTCTTGAATATACTAAAAATCACTGATGTGTACACTTTAAAATGGTCAATTTTATGATATGTGTGTTATATCTCAATTTAAAAAAATAGGTAGAAGGGATAATTCCTTCTCCTTCAAGATAATGAACCTACTACCTCCCCTCAAATCAGGGAAATGAATAAATAGGGGGGGGAAATTTAAGGAAGGAATATCTTCTTAAGGTCAGGGCCTCCAGCATAGCGGAAGGAAATAACCTTTATTTACACACAGACCCCCTTATTTTTCCTTTGAGAAGAACAAAGAAAATAAGAAATCTTTTTAAGAGTAGACTCTTTCAAAATTATCAAAGTCAATGAAATGTACTAATCCCAGTACACCAGATATACACAAATGTTTTAATTTAACAAGAAGAAAGAAATATAAAAGGACCAGCTCCCTGATCTTAACAAATCTCTTGAATTTTTAATTGACACAAAAAGAGGGAAAAAGAAACAATAAAAATAAATCATTCCACAAGGGGAGATACCCCATCATCACCAAAGCACATTAACCTTATTCTTAAAATACAATTTTCTTAAGATTTAAAGGAAAATTATTAATGAGAAGACATGCATAGGTGGAGCAGATAATATCAATAAAATAAAAACAAAATTCTCTTAGGAGAAATGTTCCAGCCTCAAAGACCCATGAACTTTTTTTTTCAAAATGCAACAAAAACAAATACAATTTTTTAAATAATAAAAAATAAAAGAAAATCCTTGTAATGGGAGCTAAACCAAATTCATCCAAACCCAAAAGCTTTATTCTTAATATAGAACATTTTAAAATTGGAAGGATAAATAGAAAAGGTAAGAGAGAAACAGAAACAAAACCAAGAAAGTCTTCTCAAAGGAAGATGTCCCCAGCCTCAACAAAGCCTCCCCCCTTTTTTTCATCAAAACAAATACATTTAGAATTTGGGTGTGGGGGAAAAGAAAATGAATTGGCTATTATAGAAAAGAAAACTTCTTAGGGAACAAGATTTCCCCCAAACTCACCAAAGTCCCTGAATGTTTTTGAACAAACAAAAAAATAAAGGAAGAGGGAGGAGGAGGAGGAAAGGGGGAAGAAAAAGGAGGGAAGGAGGGAGGGAGGGAGGAAGGGAGCAAAAAGGAGGAAGAAAAAAGTAAAACAAGGGATAATTTGTAAAAGACTAAAAGGGAGAAATTCTCCTCAAGGAAGGTGCACCAATACATGCCCTGTGGAAGATAATGCATATTATTCCTGATGATCAACTGCATTTCTGACCCCCAAAGAAGAAAAAAATGACAAAATGCCCTTCTAAAGCTTCTACAAGGGAAGATGCATCCAATCTCAATCAAACCCAGGGATCTTATTTATCCTTCAGCCTTCAAGTCTTTCTTTCCTCTTTTTCTTTCTTTCTTTCCTCTTTTTCTTCCTTTCTTCTTTTTCTTTCTTTCTTTCTTTCTTTCTTTCTTTCTTTCTTTCTTTCTTTCTTTCTTTCTTTCTTCATTCTTTTGTTTAATAAAAGAAAAGGAAATTCTTTCAAAGAAAGATGCTTCCAACCTTATTTATTCCAAGTAAATTAATCATTTAAAAAAAAAGAAAAGACAAAAACTGCTCCTGAGGAGGGCTCCCCAACTTCATTAAAACCAGTGACCCCTATAGCTATTCTCCAAAACTAAAGAGGTGCTTCTTCAACCCCACCAAAAGCAAAGAATCTTTTTCTCCAGGGAATTTTTTAAATAAAAATTGTCTCATCATAAGACGAGATACCTTCAACTTCACAAAATCAATAGACCTTATTCTTCTCAACTCCTAAAAGGGGAAAAAAGAAATTTTAAGAGGAAAAGAAGAGAAACCCTAATAGAAGACAAGTTGGCTATAACCTCATCAACACCATTGAACTTTATTTCCCTAAAGAGATTTTTTTAAAGAAAGAGAAAAAAGAGAGAAAATCTTGTCTTTTAAGAAAAAGTGCACTCCACCCACACCAATCTAAAGACTGGAAAGCATTATACAAAGAAAAGGTAATATTATTCTAGAATGGTGCTAGTGAAACTTAAATTCAGCACCTCAGGCTGAAGGGTAGTAAAACTTTAATCCCAGTCTGGCCTTCCTCTGTCCCCCAGACCATTTTTGGTTACATTCCCCATCAGTTAGTTGGTCTGTGCACTCAGGAAAGGCAAATCCTGTCCATGGAAAACAAAATTATGATGGCTAACCATCTGGGGAAAAATCATACCTCTTTTTCAAACCAAACAAATGATTTGGGGATTACCTGTATCGTTGTTCCTTTCCAATACTATAGAAACTCAAGAGTTGAGGATGAAATCTAAAGCAATAACACTCTTACCATTAACTTCCAAATTAGACATACACCCCTTCCTAGAAGAGAAGGACCCTTACTTTGCCAGTTCAATAATGGGGCTCTTACGGTGGTTGTCTAATCATGTGCTCATTTAAATATCTGTTCTGTAGAGTGACTTAAAAGTCAGATTTATAAGCAGAGAATATGACTGAATGTTTTTCAGTTTTATTTGGGTACCTACTCCATGTCTTATGTGTTTAGCACTGAGGATTCCACAATGTGCAAAATCACATAGATGAGACTTCCTTTAAGCAACCCATCACCAAAACAGATATCCAAGGAGTGATTATTTGTTTTGTTTTACCACATGCTTTACTAGATTCTTTCAGCACACCTATTCTTAAAGAAAAATTTAATGTAGTAAAATAAAGGCATACATTCTGACTTCAGAGAATGTGGAAAACTCAAAACTTTAAAAAAGTAACTAAAAGTAAAATAACACCCCCACCACTCAAGAGATAATTGCTGTTAATATTTTGATATATTTTTCCATTTATTTTCTCTGAACATATGCCTAGGTATGCTCATAGTCTATAATAGGAAGATTTTGGGGAATGTGCAATTGTATCTCAGGATTCCCCCTGTTTTAATTACCTCCCCAACTTAATTATTAATCATGTGCATTGATTTGAGGAAAGACTTGTTAATTTTAGCTTTAAGTGTATTCTAATCGGATGTCTGTGTAATCTGATTGATAAACCTACTTGAAATATAACCGTTCTGGGGTGTATTTGCAGTATAAAGCAATGAGAGTATAGATTTTATGCAGACACAATGGTTGCGTCAACACAAACAAAATGCCCCATGTACAAATGGCAGTTTGAGCTCATGTTTACTAACTGCACTTTTTTGGACATCCAAATTTCATTTGTCCAGCTAGTTTTTATGATTTTGGTTTGGAGAAGGAGACCTGGAACAAAACCCACCATTTTCCCACTGTTAAATTCCCAAAAGGAAAACCTAAGTTTCTGAGACTCTGTTTGGATCCTTTTTATTTATTAAATGAACTTGACATGTAACACTGTGTAAGTGTAAGGTGTAATACAATTGTTGATGTAGTGATATTTATTTCATTATATAATTATGGTACAATATTATTGTATATATTCATTATACTGTGCATTAGATCTCTGTGCTTTTTTTACTACTTACTACAAGTTTGTACCCTTAAACACCATCACTCTTATCCTCTCCCCAATCCCTAACTACTATTTTTTACAGTTTTAACTCTTTTAGATTTCACATATACATGATATCATACAGTACTTGTCTTTCTCTGTCTGACTTAGCCATATGCAAAAATGTACTGATGGCTTTATCTCCTTAGCACAAAATTACCCTGAATCATGCTTATCTGAGTACCTCCTACCTAGAAAGGAAATGTGTATGTGTGAGGACATCATCAACAATTGTAAGGAGATAAAATATTCAATTCATCCAGCTTTCATTAACCAAATGTGGTAGAAAATTGAGAGAGTTAATAAACTATATACAATCCAACCAAGGTTGAATCAGTAATTTAAAAGGCTAGTGTAATGTGGTATCGCACAGATCTGTATCTTCAGCTTTGTCTGTAGCACTTAGACATTTTTATCTTCCAAAGCATTGCAGGCATGTACTGTTTAAGTCTTTCACTTTAAAGAACCCATAAAAGACAAAATAGAACCACAGACATGGAAATGTGGAACAGACTGACAGTGATCAGAGGGGAGGAGGATAATAGTGGAAAGAAGGGGAAAGGACTAGTTAAAGAGCTTGTATGAATGACCCATGGACATGGACAACAGCGTGGGAACTGACTGTGGGAATGGAGGGTGGGATGGGTGGAGGAGGGCAAAGGGGGGGAAATTGGGACAACTGTAATACAACAACAATTAAAAGATCTTTAAAGAAAGAGAAATTGGCTCCTGAGGACAGGGATTCCCCTCTTCTTGTTTCTCTGTTAGCACAGGGTGAGGCATGTGATACTGTGGCATTCTGAATGACAGGTGTGATGCTCCCACCCAGAGCTTTACAGAGTTCTGAAACAAGAGGCAATGGGTGTGGGGAATGAGCCTGGCCCCTGCCTCCAGGAATAAGAGGAGAATGAAAGCGCTCCTTGAGGTCTCAGCTGAGAACCTTCAGAAATCTAGATGTTCATTAATTTGCCTACTGCCTCTACCTGTTCTCTTCCGGGATTTTGCAGCTTGAGGCAGGCAATGAAAGGTACCTGCTTTCATTTAAAGTGAAATTGTTATTCTCCTTAGCTGTGAGGAGAGGCATTTAAAACCAGGGAAATTTTCATTAATCCCAGGCTCTGTCAATTGAACCCTTACTCTGCTGAAGCTGGCTCCAGCATCACAGCACCATCCTTGGGACCCCAACTCTAACAGAGTCTCTTAGTCCTCTTTTAGAATTACCTTGATTTTTAATTTTTCCTTAATAATTGTTATTTGCATTTATTATGTACCTTTAACATTATAAAATGGTTTGTTTACATCACTGTACATGTATCTGGCAGTATAAAAGGAACATTGTGATGTCACTTCATGAAAACAGCAAAGCATAAAGAGAGAAGAGGAAAATAAAAGAGGCCACGGAATAAGATTATTTGTTTCAGAAAATTAACTACTTGGTGCCCTTCTCACTAACCTCAACTTAGATTTACTGTGACAATTTCCTTCCTGCCATGCTTGAGTAAAAAAAATAACTTTTCTCTTACCCAGAATTTGGATGTTGCTGTCTCTTTCTCACTTCCTCGCCTTACTCTGCTTGATTGCTAAGACTAATTAAAATGATAATTTTGTCATTTTCATGGTTTCCTTTGCTTTAATTTACTTATCTTTTTCGTGTTGCCTGAAATCACACTGTTAAAAATTCTTATTTATTTATTCTTTTATTTTTTTATTGTTAATTTACTCACCATTTTGACAACATCTCCAAGACACTTTTTTTTGGCTTCACTTTGCTTTTATATAAAATCAAAGAAGCACCTATTAATGGCTCTCTTCATATTTTTCTAGTATATTGCTTTTTACTAGTGAATCTTCTTTCTAGAAATTCCTGGAAAAGCCTTCCTTTGCCTTTCCATCATCCCTCATCAGCATTAAACTTTTTGAAGAGTTCTTTCACCTCTTCTTCTAATGGTAGAAAATGAAGATAGACATTTATAGGCAGCTTGAAAGCTTGCTTTTATTTGGGGGTGGGGTGTTTGTATCCAGTATTGTATGGCATCGCTGTAAAGTGCACATAAACATATCTGCTAATTAGTCCATTAAGTGTTCAGTAATTAAGTAATTGGTGTTTTAAATGCTTTACAATATGATACATGTTTGGAGGATAGTAGCATGAATATTTTAGAATTTTTTCATGATGTTTCAGGAAATTGGTTGGGGTTTTTAACACAGGATGGGAATTCATTATTATTTTCCCAGTTTAGAATAATAGAATAAAGTTTCCCACTATTGAAAATTCATTATCTAACAAGTTTCCAGGGATAGATGAGATACCGCTATGAAGGACTGACTGCCTGATAGCAAACTCACTTTGATATAAGAAACTTAGGGAAAAAAAACAAAAGAAGTTGTTTGAGATAAGTGGGAACAATACGTCCTCCTCAAACCTAGAGAAAACAGGAATTAAATTAAGTAGTAACAGTGAAAAATATGAGGTGGAAGCAATGTTATGCTTGAATTGGGCAGGTGAGATCAGAGCCTGCAGACAGCAGTGAGGCCCTAGTATATAGAGTTAGAAAAAAAAAGCCACTTTGATAGATTACAGAGTATAGATTGAAATATTGCGGAAAATAAAGTTGATAGGAAAAGTCCTACTGAAATCTGAAGGCAACTGACAAAATTGTGTATATTGCCTGGTGGATGAGGTACAACTACTTTGGGGGGCTAATAACTAGTAAAATAACCTGGCTGATGTAGAAGGATGGCTGATGGGACATACAATTAAAAACAATCTAACTTTCAATTTGTTTGTACTGCCAAATTCCAAATTAAATTATTAAAGCTAAAAATGAAAAATAATTAAATTATCTAGTGTCCTTTTTCTACTGTTTTCTACTTCTTTTACCTGCATTCCACTTTTGTAAGAGTCTGGTCTGCTTTCTCTATGATATTTTTTCTATTTCAAAAGGGCTTTTGGGGATCAACTAGTCCAGTGTTTTTAAAACCTTTTTAGTAGTAGAATCTTTATCTTTTTCTCAGTGAAATCTTAAATTAAAGCCCTATTAATATTATTATATTATATTACATTATTATATAATTATATATATTATATATTATATATTATTATATATTATTATATATAATATTATTACATATATTATATTATATTTATATTATTATATTAATTATTAATTAATAATTAATATTAAACATAAGTACAAAAAGTATTTCATTAATCTTCTTGTATGCTAAAATGAGTTTCTAACTGATGTACCTTCCCAACTGTTTAAGCCATAGGAAAGTGAGTTTGCACTCCCATGAACTGGCTTTATTACTGGCTTCTTAGCAAGGATGCTGCTGATGTAGAAACACATTAAATAGTAAAAAGAAGAAAGGCGCAGTTTAAATTTTGGCCTAAAATATTCAAGAAAGTAGATCATACTCTCCAGGAAATATGTCCATTCTTGAGAGTTCCTTCCTCCCCCCACCTGAGGAATGTGTTACAACTATCTAACAAAGTGGGTTATTGTAACATGTACTCTCTTTGCTTGTAGGAACATTTTTATTATTGGAGATTGTGTTCCCAATCAAGGACACCACACTAAGCAAATTGTAGATATAACTGAAAATATATAGTAAAGCTAATATACAACTGTAAGCCTATGTAATAATTTAAAACAGTAAAATTGTCCCAAGTCTTATAAAATGGACATAAATGTACCATACACATTGATTTTGTAAGATGCCCTAGAGTACTATAAAGTGTATGTGCAGCACATAAAAGAACAACTTCTACATAAATTAAATCTATTATTATTTATTTAGAACTTGTACTCTACCTGCACCCAGAAAGGATATGAAGTATCCTACAAAATTAAATGCATATAAAACAGGACAATTAAGCATAAATAAAAACAGGGCAAAATCAATTCAAAGCAGCAGTGAATGAGACTTTAAACTAATATACACTAGTTATAATAAACCCTTATTACACATATAATTAGTAGTACTTTTGTTTGCTTCCTTTGGTGGTTGAAGAACTTTGGGGAGTGATTTGAATGACTCAGGCCTCTTAAAGTTGGTATCTGAGGAAGTTTGAGCCTCATTTTAATGCAATACATCTTGTATCAAGCTGCAGCAACCATAAAATAAGTAACTAAAGGTTGCCATGATTGTGACATAGGTGTTAATTAGCTACCTTAGAAGGCTGCAAGCTTGGGTTATTTTGGTGTGCTTCCATTTTTCTAATATTCTCATGTATGTGTCTGTGAGGCATATAAATATATAACTCTCTCTAGTAAAATATTATTGCAAATAAATTTTATTCTCAAATTCTAATGGTATCTTATAGCCAGGAGTTTAATAGTTTGGGCTCTTTCTTAGATTGGGAAATCATAATTCCACTTTACATTGCTGTGTGATATATAGTAAATTGTTTAATCTTTCTGTGGCTTCACCTTTGTGTTCTTTAAATGAAGCCAATAATGTGCCACTGACTCAGCTCAGCACAGCAGTCTTATTCAGTGGGCCTAAACTGGTATCCCATCTGGGCTAGGTGCCCTTTCTCTGGGCTCCCATAGCACCCTATACAAACCTCTGCTTCTTATTTGTGATATATACTGAGATTATCAGCTTACATTTCTTATTAGGACTATAAGGACAAGGCACTTAAGGCCTAGCATACTGTCTGTCACTCAATAAATGGTGGCTGAACTACTTTATAAAAATATTATAAAAACTGAATGGGAAAACATTTAAAATATTTATTTCAAAAATAAGAAATATGTAATTTCAAAAAATAAGAACTATGCAAATATTAACTTATTTTAGTATAATTTGTATGTGTACCATGATACTCACTGTCATTACTTTCTATTTTTAGGTATGTAGATAAGTTTTAATATATTTGCCCATCAAAAAATGGACTTAGCGATTCAGGTACATTACATGTAGGTAATGGTGAGAAGGACTGCCTCATATCCTTCCAGAGGGCTGTAGTTTTTCTAACTCACACAATGGGACACTATGCATTAGTAGCAGCTCTGTGTTGATCACGTGATCTTGAATTACTAGTCTTGGGTTATAAACGTAGTCAATTTTGATAAAAATGAAAATGACGAATTATCTAATCAGGTCATTAAAAATACAAATTCACTAAAACACTCAAGCATAGCAACTTAAGAAATGTTATAGTTAAATATAATATATAGAAAGCAGGATTAAACACTTAACTAGATACCATTGGATATCATTTTCATAAATCCTGACTGTTAATCAGAATTTAACCTATTTATGGTACCATTTTCACCTTAATTGAAAAACTCCTGACTCATTACCTTGGTGGTAAATTTCTCTTATAGCTGGCACTTGATTTGGAGCTAGGTGTCAATATGACTGTTCTGAGTCTCTCCCTTTCCTGTGAGGACTAAGAAGCAACAACTAAACTTTGATGTCCCTTTGGCAGTCCAAGTTTCATCCAAAATAATTTCTACTAATTACAGGAAAAGCCTTGACTTATTTCACCAATGCCTCTGATCAGGTCTACACCCTGAGCTTGAAAAACAGTCTGATCAGGAAAGAAAATTTGAAGTCTCAATTTAGCAGCAGGAAACTAACAGCTATCTTGTTTCCAATCAGAAGATACAAATTTCTCTTAAATGAGATAGACTCCTACCTTTTCTAGAATAGCTATTGGGCTGGATCACCACATAAAACTGTTTCGTTTGTATAATATACTAGGCTGCCATATCCAAGAGAACACCTTTCACAAAGCAGGCATGATAGATGATAGATAAGATAGATAGATGATAGATAGATATAGTCTAACAATCTTCCTGCAGATGGCAGTCAAGTGCCTATAGTGCTAACAAAATTGGCATATTATGAAAACTTTCTGACTAATGAAAGTAAAATATCTTTAGAAAATAGTACATTTTCCTGATATGTCCAAAGGTGTCTTATGGGCTGATCCTGCTACTAATTCCTTAGAGTAAAATACAATGGCTTCCTTAGCAACTACCTAGAAGCCTATAAACCATATGCTCAGAACCAATATCCAAAAGTACCTATTTTTATTGCATATCATATTTAACCTGAGCATCATATAAAAACAAACCTATAACAAGGGTTTGAAATAAAATTTCTAGGGGTGCAGGCATATCCATAGGCACACACTGGTACATTCACTCCCACGAGCATACACAAGTATATATACTCCAATAGCTAAACATTCTGGGAAGTAGGCAAGAGCACATGCACACACATTGATAATAGATATTTAGCTTGATATTCAAACTATAAAGGAGGGGGTCTGGTTGCTCACTCTAGTGTCAACCTCTTGCCCAACTGTACTATCTAACCTATTTTCAACTTGCTTCATTCCCACAGGCAATGAATTTCCTAAAGTTTGCATGCTCTTATGTGGGTTCAATTTAATAAACCTTTGTAAGAGCTCACTACTAACAAAGAACTGTGCTAAGTAGATAGAGGAAGCCACTCAGTTTTGGAAGTTTGTTTGAAGGAGGTGAGATCTGACCTGTGTTTGAAGATTAAGTAGGATTCTGATTGGCAAAAGAGACAGGTGGCAAAGAGAATATTTTAGGCATAGACATGGAAGAGGTAGAAAGGGAGATACCCTGAGAATCCCACAGAGATTGGATATGGTTGGAACTTTTACTGCATCAGGAAGAAAGGCTGGAGAAGTTAGGTGGGAGCTAAATTGCAGAGGGCTTTAAATGTCAGGTGAAGAAATGTATGTTCTATGTCATAAAAAATGGAGAATCATGAAAGGTTTTGACAGAGCAACATGACTAGGTTTAGAGTTAAGAAAACTCTGTCAGTATATAGAATGGGTTAAACAGGAAGATTCTAGAGGAAGTGACATCACTCAAGGCAAAAGATACTGAGGACCTAAGGGCAATCGGTATGGGAAGAATAGATAGAAGAGATGTTGACAGGGTTTGGTTTATAACTGACTGAGTGTGGGTGATGGGGGAGAGAAAGGAATGGAGGCAACTTTGAACTTTCTAGCCTGGAGATGTTAAAATTCTACAGAACAGAGGAGCAAAAGCAGGCTTAGGCAGTAGCTAGAGGAAGATTATTAGTTCAGTTTTGGAGAATTTGACTTTGGGGTTTTACTGAATCCTGAGCTCTAGGCAGTGATTAGAAAGAGGTGAGAATTTAAGGGTTAAAAGATCAAAGTGTGTGTGCTTTGCCATGAAAAGTAGGGAAGGTGGAAAAAGTCTGCTGTTATGTCCCCCTCCCCCTCCATTGAAAGCAGTGAAACAAAATCAATAGAATCAGATAAGGGAAGAGAGGTGAATGTGGACAAACATTGTTTGAGGAACTAGGCAGAAAATATACTGATTTAGAATCTGAAGTGCTGAAAAAAAAGGAGAAAGAAGAAAATATGTAATTTTTAAGGAACATTTTCTTTTTAAGTATTGATTCTGGGTAATTTTTTTAGATTTTATTATTTATTTATTTTAGAGAGAGGGGAAGGGAGGGAGAAAGAGAGGGAAACAACAATGTGTGTTTGCCTCTCGTGGGCCCCCAAGCAGGGACCTGGCTTGCAACCCAGGCATGCGCCCTGACTGGGAATCAAACCGGCGCCCCTTTGGTTCGCAGGCTGGCGCTGAATCCACTGAGCTACACCAGCCAGGGCTGATTCCGGGTAATTTTTAAAATAACTTTTCTATCCTCTCCTTCAACTTTTTTCTCTTTGTTGATGAAAATCCTCTGCAAGGTCTTGGAAGGAGAGGAAATATTGTTAACGTGTTGTGCTCAGGTGGAAGTGGCTTTTCTCTCATTGCCCAAGTGTTTCCTTGTAAGTCTAGGAATATACTGTGTTTAGGGAAACCAGTAAGGAAGGATAATAGTTATCTAGTTATTAATGGGGGGAACATAAGAACATCTCTTATGTTAAAATAATAATAAAATACAGTTTTCCATATCAGAGATTCTATTTTAAAGCTCTTCACACAATAGTGACTTAATAACTGCTGAATTAACAAGAGTAACAAAGCAGTCATATACATAGACATATATAATGATATTAAAATATCTCCAAAAACAAAATGCTAAGATATATTTAGAATATTATAAGATTCACTCTGAAGATGTTGAGGGGAGGTGAGAACTTTTTTAAAAAAAACTATTCTTACCAGGTAAATTTTGTCTTTCAAGTATGAATTAAATAATAAGCCCCTTAAAATAGCTGCAGACAGTGGAGGAAACAAAGGGAAAATCAGAAATAATAATCAGGGAATAAATCAATAAATGTTTGAAAGTATGAACAGAAGGCCTGGTAGGTCCCCAGCCCTTTGCTAGTTGGTGTGGAAATAACCAGGGTAGATGTGAAGTCAACAATCTCACTTGGAAAACAAAATATCTATACCAGAGACAGGTTCATTACAATATAGGAAAGACATGATTAGGTCACAGTATGCATAGTACAAAGAGTAATGCTGTAGAATTATAAAAGAGAAGCAGTAAGAGATGGATTAGTTAGGGAAGGCTTCCTGATGGAGATGAGATTAATTGAATTTAGATCTGGGAGCAACATACACAAAAACTTGGCAGCAGCATGGACTCTATTCAATTGATATCAAAGATCTTTGAGAGGAAGGTAGAAGGATTTGGATTTTATTCTGTATAACAGGGAATTATTTAAGGTTGTTGAGTGGGAGAATAACATAATGAAAGTAGTTTTTATAAGACATATATTGTGCCAGGGAGAATAGATTGGAGGGGGAAAAGATGGGAAGCAAGGTAGATTACTTAGGCTGTTGCAAAAATCCAGGTGAGAGATGATGGTGGCTGGCTTATTGCAAACAATAAGGATCACTCATTCATTTGTCTAACATCTTTTGTTGAATATCTACTCTGTGTCAGGCATTGTGCCAATAACTGTAATTTACCTAAAGTAAATTATAACCAAGTAAAAGATAGGAGACTGGGTATACAAATAACTGCAATCCCAAGTACAAAATAATGGCCACAATAGGAACTCTGAGTTCAAAGGAAACAACTGATCAGAACCTAGTAGGATGGGGTAGACTTACCTTCAGGAATGAGTAAAAGGACATTCCAGAATTTTGGGGGGGGGGGTACGTGCTGGGAGAAGTGATAAGGAGGGAATCTAGGCAAGTAAAACAGCATGAGCAAAGGAACTGAGGTGAGAAAATTGATTATTTGGAGACCAAAGGATGTGAAGCTTGGGAGATACAGACAGAAATAAAGAACTAGGAGAAGATAGGGATAGAATGAGTGAATTGGGCTTGGGGGGGGGTAAGGAGTAAGGGAAATGGTCAGGGGAGATAGCACAGAATATTAATTATTTCTAATTTTCTGTTTACTTTGCAGTTCAGTCTTTTCTAAAATTCTATCTGGATTCTTAGTGCCATTGGAGCATTTAGAATACTTTTGTTTCATTCCTGAACTACACACTTCAGTACACCACTTTTCTTTGATGTGAGAGCATAAGGTCCTGAGTGATGGTGAAAGATGCCTTGGTCTGAGAAGAGAATCTATTCCTCCATGCATTTCATATAAAGCCAGTTTCGACAGTCAGTCTTTGGTATTCATGATCATCTTTCAGCCTTTGTTTTGCTGCCTGTATATGCCTGTTTGGTATACCTTAGGAAGACCTTGTCATACATGTAAGAAACACAATTCCAAATCATATTCCTCTGTATGCTGATAGTATTGGAATTTCATACTGAACCATCAGAGACCTTTCACAATCAGGCCTGTATAGCCATAAAATATGGTGGTCTTTCTAGGCTTCCACTCGACTTTTATATCATACTTTAAAGCCTTCTACAATGCTTCCACATTTCCCATGTTCTATGTTCTTAGATTCTTGCCCCAACCCTGTGTGTGCTATTGGTTTCATCCCAATTATGCAGGTGAGAAAACTAAGGTTAAGGAACACTTCAACTAATGGTCAGAGTCAAGATTCAAGCCTAAGCCTCCTGACTCCAAAACCAATCCCTAATACATGACAGGCTAGTTAGTACAAGGTTTTCAAAGCAGCCCTTTTGAGCCCAGAAACAATCTAGTTTCCTCTAAACAAAGGGAGATAATGGCAGCCATCAGCCTTCATTTCAGGACTATTACATTCTTTAAAGCTAACCAAATTCACAAGGTTAAAAAAGACACAGTTTTAAGGTGGTTGTAATGGTTATATTTTTAATGCTAAAAAATGCTTTTAAATGCTTATAATGATGATTCATTATGTAAGTAGTTTGGTGACTTCCTGAGATCAGAATTCTCAAAAGGTTCTACAATTCTTAAGAGTTTAAAAACACACTTAACTAGTATTTTGGCCCAGAGCTGAGATTTAAGCCACTGATTCTATTCCTAGCTGTGTCTTTCTGATTTTAGTTAAATCTTTTAACACCTCGCTACTTATTTATCTATTTGTAAATAAGTCTTTCTCACCATCGAATATCTGGGAAGCACTTTAAAATTCTAGGTGCAAAATAATTTTAAATCCCTATAAATTCTGTAAAGCACTTTGCACAGCTTCAAAATAGAAAGTGGAATTAGTTCATTAAAAACAAGTAAAGTGTATGGAGAGACAGGGCTAACACAGATTTCTGCCTGCCTACTACTGTTTTTAATAGGCACAGCTCAGGTCTGTGCTCTACTTTAATCTCTGCCACAATGTGGTGTTGCCACAGCAAGTTGGATCATCTTGCATAGCACCTCCTGCAGGGTCATATGCCATTAAGACTGATAGCCCTGGGTGGAGATTTTTCTAAGGTAGGAGTGTAGTGAATAAGTCTAATTCTCTTTTTCATTTCCCCACCTTGAAGACTGAATTGTGTAGAAGGGAAAATGTTTTAGACTCTTTGGAGTAATATTTCTCTGTCTTATGTCCCTGTCTATAAAATGGACTTATTAAGATCTGCTTCTACCTGCAGAGGGGATTGTGTGAGCTAACCATGGGAGCTGCACTGTAATACAGTGGGGTTTAGAGTCACACACATTCATGTAAAAATCCCAACTCTCTCATTCCCTAGCTCTAAGACCTTGGGCAAAGACCCCCACTCATCTCTCTGAATCTCATACTCCTCATTTATCATATGAGACTAATATTTTCCACCTTGTAGGGTTGTTTTATAAATCAATGGCACATAAACTGTTTGGTTCAGTGTCTGATACCTACTTGGTTCTTTTTAAAATGGTAGCTGCTATGATATGAAAGACACCGGTTTCTTTTAAAGAATGTACTATACTTGCTCATTGCCGCTGCTCCCCTTCCCCTTCAAAATGGGTGAGTGTTCCAAGTAGAATGAGGAAAACATGGGAACAACAAAAGTGGCCATCATTGCTTCTTAACAATATATCTTAACATCAGAGTCATGTGCCTCCTTTACTTACTACTGTTTTCTTCTGATTAAAGGGGCATGTCATTAGAGAGACATGCAATGCAATTCAGTGGTAGTTTTGAGCACTTAGTATGTGCATCTCTGACTTCTTTCACAATAAGTTTTCTCCTCTTGCCATAACATGCTAGTAGGGTGCAGATATTTCTTAATATTAATTAATTATAGAATTCTAAGTTTTTAAAGAAATTATTTTCACTTGGAGGCTCTCCTAGATTTTTCAAACAGATAGGAGTGCTACTAATTCAATATCTACATAGGATTTTTCCCTTTAGATTGAGAACTACATACTGTAAGTACCATTAGATTTCAAATCTCCTATCCTTTTTTTTGATTAAGTGTTGTTTTGAAGCTGCTATCAAAGAATACTGATGACCATATTTTCCTAGTATTTCCTTGTAATTTGAGGTTGTAGCATAGCATGGCAGACACAATTTCTGATGCATGGATTGATATCCATAAGAAGAAGTGGAGGGAACAAGGATGTTTTGTTTACACACTGATATTACAGCAACATTTGCTAGTATAAAGAGATCTGAGCTTTGACATCAGGTTTGGCTGCTTTGACAAGGCCTCGAAGATCCTAAGCCTCTTTATAGTGGATGATATGTATAACCAACTCTCCATTACTAGGTGAAAAGAAGACAGGCTTAGGTATTTAATCCATGATACCAAGTAGCCTTGAGATTTCATAGAGGAGGCTTATGGCAGGGTATGGCTCTTGTCCTCTGGGAAACTCTTAGATGCAATAGTTTTAAAATAACATTTAAATTCCAGGGATAGTCATTTAGATACTGCTCTGGTTAAATGGTTGTGTTTGCTAAGCACACACCTCAGAAAACAAGCAAATGATTATAAATGTCAGTACAGAGGCAGCACTGCACTTCTGGGAAGTGTAAAGCAAATACAGACTATGTTTCAACCTGCAACAGGATCAAGTTTTGTCCATAGCTGACACTCAGTGGAAAAGAAAGCTGGCACTTAAAGCCCACCAATAGAACAAGGTGGGCAGTATCAAAAAGTCAGGGCATCAACATCTGAGTTCCCATCACACCTCCACTGATCTGAGTTGGCACTGTGGTGGATTATAAATGAAAGCTGGAAACTCAACAACCAGTATATGATGAGGCAAGGTCATCAGAAGCCCAGACAATAAAGAGAAGCTTCCAATATCCATGGAAATATAGCACAACTTTGACTTCTACAAATAAGATTGTATATGCAGGCCATTCTAGTCAGGAACTCACAGAAATAGAATAGCTTTTAACACATTGAGTTGTATCTAAATCTTAGTTTCAAAGGTATGAAAAAAATACCTGGCACAAGAAGTGGATAATGCTGGCCTCAAAAATAGGGCTTGTATGTAGAGCATGGAAGAGATTGCCCCCACACTAATTATTTAGAGCCATGTGTATGCACAACTAGTTATTACTCTCACTTGTACTACATTCCAGCATGAAGGACTACAATATGCACCTTGTTTTTCAAGTCCATATTTCAGAAGTTTGATATACACATTTTCTATTATTTGAGGGGGGTGAAAAAGGAAGAAAAAGAAAAGAAAAAAATATCACACGAACCTCATCATCCTTTCTAGTCTTAATACTAGGAACTGACTCTTAGTTGCCAGGGAGAGTTTCACAGGAAAAAAGTATATCTGGAGACATCAGGCATGAAAGCTTCAATTCATTGTAGAAGCTGTTGAATCACTGTACTCTCTGTGTATCTGAGCAAGGGTGGGCATCGTACTGATAGCATAAATGGTAGAACTGGGGTGGTTGTCAGATGGCTCAGTTATTGAGGTCAGAGTGCTTTATTATTGGCTATTCTCTCTTTGGAGCCTGGTAACTTGGGCATGTGCATGATCCATTGCATTCTTTGCTCAGGGTGGCATAGGATATCTGTTTTCTAGCATGCAGCTTTTTAACTCTGGGATGGAAGAAGGGAAAATAAACAATCAAAGTAGTAGTCAGCCTTTTCTCTGTCCTCAATGTCTTATAGTCCTATTACAGTGTCTTTTAGAATTCTACAATAGCTGTTACAATCAAGTTTTCCAACAATAGAGCAGACACTTCCTTTATGGAATGACTATTGGTGGGGCATTTGGGTAGTTCAACACCTTTAGGCAGGTGTTTCCCAGCCTCCATATGAGGATGGGAAAAGTGGGAGGAATGAGGGAGGAGAGGAGGCTCAAAATGGGTAATATCTCAAATGCTGTAACTTCCTCTATATCCTTTCTGACTACTTCCTGGACTGCCATCCTAAGGGGTACATGGTTCTTGGGTTTTGGTGTCACCATGTGGGTTAGCATGTTACTCACACTTCAGAACTTGAACTTCTTGTCAGTGGTAGTAGAACAGTGGTGACCTCAGCAAAGAAGGAAATTGATATTTTTTTATGAGAAAACAAGTTAGTATAAGCAGACTCTTGAGGCTTTGGGCTGACAACAATGATCTATGCCTAATCTTGTCTTTGCTCTAGAAAGCCCAAAGGCTCACTATAGGTAAAGATACAATTCGGTTCATTCTAATACCTTGACAATTATTTTGTCAGGATGAACACAGAGGCACTTCCCCACCCCTCCCAACTTCACAGATCCCTGCTGTCCCTCTAGGGCACTGAAGACCATTATTCTTAGGAAATCCTGATAGGGAAGTTCCAGGTCAGGGAGCAGGATAAAGCATTTACCCTTTGTAGAATGCGGTTGATTCACTGTTGGAGTACCTTACACAGTAACTCATAGTAGGTACCTAATCATCTGGGTCCTCACTATTAAGAGATGTTGGTCATCCAGTGCTCATTATGAGCCCTTGATAACTATGCAGACTTTACAGGCCCTAAGCAGAATAGGAGAATCTATTTTGAAGCTCACCACCCTCTACTTTACTCTCTCTGTGCATTACTGAGTATATTTGTGACTTGCTGTACACTTATGCACATTCATATTTTTTTACCCCTGCTCATGTATGTGTTCTCTTCTACCATTGTAAGTTAGTGTTTCTGTGTAGTAGCCTAGCATTATATATTTTAGTCAAGTCCTATGAGGGGCATTCTCAGGGAAATTAATAGAGCAATTTGTTGATTAGTCTCCACTTACAGGTATCTGTCTTTCACCGCCTGGCTTATTTCACTTACCATAATGCTCTCCAGATATATCCATGCTATTACAAAGGGTATGAGCTCCTTCTTTCTTTCTGCTGTGTAGTATTCCATTGTGTAAATGTACCATAGTTTTTTGACTCATTCAGTTATTCTTGGGCACTTAGGTTGCTTCCAACTCTTGGTTATTATAAATTGTGCTGCATAGAGGCTGCATAGGCTCTTTTGAATTGGTGTTTTGGAATTTTTAGGCTATAATCCCAGTAGTGGAATCACTGGGTCAAAAGGCAGTTGCATTTTTAGTTTTTTGAGGAAACTCCATACTGTTTCACACAGTGGCTGCACTGGTCTGCATTCCCACCAGCAGTGCATTAGGGTCCCCTTTTCTCCACAACCTCACCAGCATTTGTTTGTTGATTTGGTTATGATGCCCATTCTGTCTAGTGTGAGGTGGTATCTCTTGTGGTTTTAATTTGCCTCTCTCTGATGGCTAGTGATGCTGAGCATCCTTTCGTGTGCCTCTGGACCCTGTGTATATCCTCCTTGAAGAACTGTCTGTTCAGGTCCTTTGCCCATTTTTTAATTGGATTTTTTTTGTTGCCCTGGTGTGCAGTCGTGTGAGTTCTTTATATATTTTGGAGATCAAATCCTGTCTGAGGTGTCATTGGCAAATATGTTTTCCCATACAGTTGGTTCCCTTTTCATTTTGCTGATTTTTTTAACCATGTAGAAGCTTTTTAATTTGAAGAAGTCCCATTTGTTTCTTCTGTCCTTTATGTAACTTGCTCTAGGGGACATATCAATGAAAACATTGCTGTGTGGAATATCTGAGATTTTCATGCCTACGCTCTCCTCTAGGACTTTTATGGTTTTGTGACTTATATTTAAGTCTTTTATCCACCTTGAGTTCATTTTTGTGTGTGGTGTAAGTTGGTGGTCAAGAACAAATAAGCAAGTAAAATGTAACCAGAGACACTGAAGTGAATAACAAACTGATAGTGAACAGAGGAGAGGGGGGAGGGCATGATGGGGGAAAACAGGGGAAGGGTGGTCAAGGAAGATATATGGGTGACTCATGGACAAAACCAAGGAGCATGGGGATGGGAAGGGAAGGGAAGTGGTGTGAGAAAATGAACAAAACTGTACTTGAACAACAATAAAGAAATAATTTTTTTAATGCAAA
>PVJD01016344.1:0-21373 GCA_004026545.1 Mormoops blainvillei
ATTCCCTCTGTTAGTTTTTAATTATCTTATTTCTATAGGATTAGTTTACAAACTAAAACAATATAAGATACAAAAGCTACACAATTTTGGATGAATGGCAGGCTTCTGCCTCAGAGCTCATCCCCTCTAGAACACCCAAAGAAGAATAACCCCGCCATGCTCTGCCAGACCAGCCAGATTCTAGGCTGCACCTGGTGTTTCTTCTCCCATCCACATGCTGTCCTTTGGGAAACAGGCAGCTGCAGCAGGATCACCCAGGCATCCTTGAAGAAGAAACCAGAGAGCCAGTCTCTGCCCTCCTTTTATTTTAAATCTTCTGGCCCATAATGGTATGAACTCTGAAGGTGGTCAGCTTTTCAGCCAATCTCATCCTAAGCTGTTTACCATGGCCTCAGGCAACCTCCTCCTAAGGCGCCTGCAGTGCTCCTCCTCAGTGATCTGATCAGATCTCTCTGTATCACCCTGGTACACTCTCCCTCCCGGGAACATGCCCTGTGACTCCCCCTTCCATCTCTTTTTCCCCCACAGGCATGCATCTCCTATACTCTAAGGGAGCCACCCCATCAGACTTGCAACCAAGGAGCAACAGCAGCTCATTCTGGGCTAACCCCCGACCCTATCCCCAAGGCCCTTTTTTCTCAGACTTCTTAATGAGCTGAAGCAGTCTCACCAAGGCTCATTCTTACCTATAACCTTTCCAGAGAACCAAGGCAGCCCCACCTAGGCCCTCCTGTTGCTTCCAATATCCTAAGTCCTTTCTCATTTCACTGTCCCCAGCTTTAATAAACGCACAACTAGTGTTGTGAACTCTTTCCTGTACCAGGTCAAGAGCCCACACACTACTGGCCAGCAGTATGTAGACCTGCTCAGGGCCAGGTCTCCTTTCTGACAAGAACATGACTTAATGCTATGATCTGGTCTTTTCTTTTTTCCTCCCACTGCTTTTCACTGAATAAATTCTCAATAACTCCAGTTAGTCATTAGGCCAGAGTTGGTGGGAAGAACTAAGGGTGGTCTGGGATGTGTTATGCATCATTGGGTCCACAGGGAACCATTGCTACTAGCTCAAGAGATTTTGGTTCATCAACCTGCTTACATCTGTTCAACTACCTACACACCCTACGGCATAGAGCAGCCCTGGTCACCATCAAGGGCTGGATGCTCCATTCCAGTTGGTTCACCTCTGTGTAAGTTTTGGTTTAAGTCCCACCCTTCTGCTACCTGAACGGCACACCTCTACTAAACCCCAGCTGCTTCTCTGTGAAACAGGGTTTCCTATATAGGATTCCTGAGCTTCCTTTTTGCCTGTTTTTTTTTTCCCTCTATCTCAAGACATTCAATCTGTTCTAGGGTATTTTTATAGACTGTTATATTCCCCAATCAACCAAAAGTTACTGTTTTTCACATTTCTCACCTCACTTTACCTGCTGTGCCTGAGTGATTGTCCCCTTATTCTTTGCTTTAATTATCCTGTGGTTACAGAAACACTCCCCCTCCAGGGGTCTCTTTGTTCTATGATTCTTTTTTGCCCACCACCTGTAGGAATTGTGGCTGTAATTGCCAGAGTTTGGTAAAAAGGAAAGGAATTATTTGATTAAAAGTTATACAGGTTTAGAATACTGGAAGAATTCTGCCATTAAATCTCATTCCATTTAGAAACAAAGATACACCCACAAACGCACAGGCCTGTCCTCCCCCGTTTGCCCAGTCAGGCCAGTCTCAGAGGATGCCAGTCAGAAGTACTGTCTTCCAGAAGGAAAAAAGGAAACGTAAGTCCGAAGCCCACTTCTCCCAGTTCCTCCCAGAAATCTGAGCTCAGCTGGACAGGTCTCTTGCGGTTCCCAGCACCATCAGCTGTGTCACTGCGATCTCTAGTTCTTAATCCAAAACCACGTGGCACCTCCTCATGGCCTGCCAGCGAGTCCTTCCAGCCCCTTCCCCCCACCCCACCCTGGCATGGTCCCGCCAGGTCCTGCTCTGTCCCCATCCCACACAGCAGCCTGCCTTTATGTTTAAATCCCAGCCTGGATTGCCCTCCATAACCCCATTTCCAACTCCTCCCACTATTGGCTACACCTACTAGTTCTCCTGTATTTTTCTGCCTTTCTTGGCTGCCATAGTTAGTCCAGGAAGATGTGGCCTCCAAGTAATGGTGCAGAAGCCACCTCCAACCTGTTCTCATAGGCCCAGGAAGCTCCTCCAGCTACATCGCATCACGGGTTCAAGTCACACCCATCTCCTCAGCTCCAGCGTAGGCACAGGTTTTAATACCATTAAAACACCTGGCCAAGTTCTTCAGTTCTACAAAGTATCTCTCAGTGTCCCTGTTTCGCTTCTTTCATCCCCAAAGTGATAGCTATGGGAGTTTTCTCCATTTTGGGGGCACCCTTTAGCTTAGCAGCCTGTTACACTGTGGGTGAAGAGGGAAAAAGGATAAGAGGAGAAAATTACAGGCTCATCTCCATCCCACCCTTTTCCTCTTGAGCTTTATTTATACACACCTATCCATCCCAGTAGAAGAAGACTACTGGGCATCTTCAAGTATGTCTGACAGGAGCTCAGACAGACTTCATACATAGCCCAGAGTAAACTCATTCCCTACTCCTAACCCATGTCTTCTTTCTGTCTCAGTGAAAGACATTCTACCCACTTTGCCCAAGCCTGGCAATTGTTGGCTCAATTCTTCCCCCTAACTAATTCATCCCATTTCAATTTGTATGTATTCTGTCTCCTAAATCTTTGTTGGCTCTACCCTGACTCTAAACCACTCCTGTTTTTTGGCTCTACCCTTGCCTCTAATGTTGGACTCTCCCACTCAGCTTCCCGAAGACAACAGGATTGATCTTATCGAGTCAGTTTGTGTTTAAAATTCTTTACCCTGCTACACCCTTCACCTGAAGATAAAGCCTAGACTTCTTAGGATAGGAGGCTCTCTAGGATATGGCCACTGCCTCCCTGCCTTTCTCATCTTCAACCACTTTCTACCTAGACTTCTATGATCCAGTCCTACAGATTAACTGGAAGTGTTTTCCTGTCTAGGCTGCTGCATACCCCATTGTTTCTGGCTAATTCCTGTTCATCATGTTAGGCTCAGCTCAGGCACTGTCTCCTTCAGGAAGCTTTCCCTATCCAGAAAGTTAGGGAGGCACACATGCACCTTCGACAGTTTTCTACCTTGTGCTTCCCTTCTCGCAACACTTCCTGCCCTAACTGTGGCCTATTCACTAATAGTTCTCTTACTAGACACTGATAAGAGATCCTCAGGTAATGAGACGATTCCTTATTTATCTTTGTATTCTCAGTTGTTTGTTGAATGGATGCAAGAGCAAAGCAAAGAGGGAATGACAGGGCAGTGAAATATTTCTTTTCAGTATGATGAAAATGAAATGTTATTCTTTAAAATACAATTTTTAAAGAGTTGCCAAGAAATGGTCACTTGATGAATGCCTTCAATATGTTAAGCACTTTGTAGTTATTATCACATTTAGCTCCATACATTCAGTTTCTTTTACTGCATAAATAATCCTTTTAGGGCCCATGTAGGAGCAGGTACAATGTCTGTGTTCTTTGTGTATCTCCCTCTCCTTTGGTTTTCTCATATTTATTGAAAATAAAATCAGGGTCTACTTTGTTGGGCTTTTGTGAAGATAAGTTAGTCCAGGCAAAGTGTTTAGAACAATGACTAGCACACAGACAGCCCACAAAAACATAATGACAACACACTGTCATACTGCCCTCAGTTAACATGCTGTAGAGGCTGAATCCTTCTTTTAGAGAAACAGACAAGCTGGATCACTTCCAAAAGCAAGTGACAGTGACCGTGGAACAACTTTGGACCTTTGCTTAGGAAAAAGGTTAAGAATCTGGTCGTGATTCCCTTGAAGATGAGAGCACGCAAAAAACGTACACCGTTGGTCTATAAATATTTCTCTGTGTGATTTTCACGCAGAAAAGAGCTAGTCTGTGGCCCAGAAGTTGAAACTTATGTCAGGCTTTCTAATTCAGAGACAGATAAATTTTCGAAACTTTCATCTTCTCCATTTTAGAGATGAGAAAACTGAGGCCTAGAAGGGTTAAGACCTGGTCCAAGGTCATGAGTTCAGAAAAGTACAAAGCCAGAGTCAGGGAAAGGTGAAGATGGGGATTGAGGGTGGTATGGAGTTTCATAGCAGAGGCACGGACTGGTTCCACTTGGGGAATGTACTGTGTTGTTCCGTAAGGAGGTGAACGAGGAGCTTGTTTCTCCTGGTGGCCACCTCCCCCATTGCCACCAGTTCACAGAATTGACTCTTCTGTGGAGTCAGGCGCTGAGATGGGTACAAGAAGACGACAGTGTTCAGTCTTATTATACAATGGGGAAGACAAAAGAAAGGAACAACTTGAAAACAGAGTGAAGTAAGTTTCAGCGCCTTCTATCCGTGCCCCCTTCCGGAATATGCCGTAAGGTCTTAGCCTTGACCTAGGTCTTTAAGGAGTGGTGGGAGTGGAAAAGGAGTTGTTTCACTCTTTCAGAAGCAAGGTGTGCCTTACAAATCTCTAACTGCAAAAACAGAAGTTCAGGGAGATAGAGGATGGGGTTAAGGAATCTGAGGGACTAACTTTACTTAGATTTTACTTTCATTAATCATTTTACTGAAGCTATTAAGCTGTATATAAACTTTGAATTTTCAATTGAAAAAGCATTTAAATTCAGCTTAAACCTCAAGAGCTATTTTTCTTCTCCACATATAGCAGCAGAGGGGTTTCCTAGTTGGGGTCGGACAACCAATAACACAGGTTTTCTTTTCTTTTCTTTTCTTTTCTTTAAGAAATTGACTGGCTTTATAAGAAGGTAGTGAACGTAGTGATATCTGATTCTTATGATTTTGCTTTAATACAGAAATCTTAGTCACATAATTTTAGCAGTTAAACCACCTCAGCTTACAGATGAGAGAATAGAGGTCTAGAAAAGCTGCAGAGCTACCCAGTCCCATTCTGGCATTGCAGGTGAAGTGGAAGGTAGAGGGCCCGAAGTCTCGACCAGGGTTGACGGCAGCATCCTGACCTGAGGATTATTATCTACCAACGTGAACTGAGTACCAGGCTTGGCAATATTGTTTCCTGTGCTGCTTCCAGCAGCTGGCCCTTCTGCTGTGAAATGATAACAATAGGTAACAATAGGTGGGACAACAACTTAGAAATTGAAATCAGGAACTGACTTCCAGTCTCAACCATTTTGTGGCAAATCTCCGGAGACTCCTTCATCCTTGAAATCATTGGCACACTATTTCATTTGTGTATTCTTCAGGAGAGATGGCCAGATTCTTAAATTGTCAGTCCATGACTGCCCTGTACAAAAGTAGTAAATGTGAGTGACCAATTCGAGCCACAAATTAAATTTTTTTCTAGCTATTGCATCAAAGAAGAAACAGGTAAAATTAATTTTAGGACTACTTTTATTCATTCCATGAGATCCTAAATATGTTTTCATGCAATCAATAGAAAAATTGCTAGATATTTCACTTTTTAATACTAAATCTTCAAAATACTTAGTTTCTGTTTTACACAGGCAGCTCATCTCAGCTTGGTCTATTGGATGAAATATATTTGAAGTGCTCAGTAGCCGCTGTGCCTGGCGGCTTCTGGATTAAGTAGCAGACACTCTCCTCCAAATGTTTGGAAACGCTGAACTGGATGATCTTTAGAAAGACCCCTTTCAACTTAGATAGCTCTCTGGGTCTATGCCAGCCTGTGCCCTAGTGGCACTTGTCCCATGGGTTACCTGCAGGGGACCTGCAGAGGAGGCCTCTGGGAGGGGCCGAGATACTGACAGATAACCCCAGGGCAATCCAGAGGAGAGGGAAGCTTCCAGGCTTGGAGTACCAGTGAGTCTGTGCTTTTTACATGGGCCAGGGCAGCACATGGGCCTGTGCATGTCCCAGGCAGTGCAGTAGTATAGGCCTGCATCACACGTCTCCAGGAGCACCACTAACAGGATATAGCTGCTGTCATCCTTGTCTTCCATGGCTGTGACATTTTCCGCTTTTAGGAAAAACCCCAACTCACATCCACCTTGAACTTGGCCATAGGGGAGAGCCTATCAGGGGCTTTGCCCTCCTGGTGGTGGTACCAGTAGATGTAGTTGACCTTGGTGCAGACCACACATTGCGGGATGGTGGAGCTACCTGCATGCACCACTGAGGTTGCCACTCCAGCCTGACCATGCCCTCCATCTGCAAAAAAGACAGTCTCCCCACATACATGACACTAGGAAGGGAGCACTTACCAGGAAACAGGAGGGCAAGGCAGCCCAGCCTGACTTGGGGTGCCAGGGGGAGAGAGGCCTGGAGGGACCTGTAGCTCCAACTGCTGTAAAGAGGCACACCTAGGTTGGTGATGGAGGCAGGATAGAGTCAGAGCCCTAGCTTCCTGGGTGACACAAGGAGGTACCTGGGGAGAGAAATGGTGAGGGAGGAAGGGACGGTCCCAAGAAAGGAAACAGAAATCTGACCACAAGGTGAATGGAGTGATGATAAGTGATGGGGAATTCTGAGAAACAATTAAAGAACGTTGATGGAATAAAAACAACCGCCATGGCAGCCATCCTTGATGGGACATTCGCCACACCTCAGCAGGCACTGATTGGTCTATGTCCGCTGTTAATTAAATCTGGAGAATAACCCCGTGAAATAAGGGAAATGGGGAAAGCAGAGCTGGCATTTTAAATCACTTTTCCGAGGCTGCGCACCTAAGGAGAATTAGATGAGTCATAGAACAACCACCCCTGCCCAAAACCAATGCCCGCTCTCTGAAGTAGCAGTAGAATATTTCACCCAGAGGTCCCAGCAGAAGGAGACTTTAAATGTCCTAAAACAATATAATAGCTGTGTCATCTTGGGCAAGTTAAAGCTCCTTTTTCTCACCTGTAAAAAGGAACTTAATTGGGTTGCATGGAGAGTAACAGAATGAAGTGAGCAAAGCATAGCCCAGTCCCAGATGCATAGAAAATGCTCAGGAAATAGTGGGAGAAACTGATCAGGCTGCAGTAGATGGCTTCTGGGGTCCATGTAAAGTAGAAATTATAGAGATTGATACAGCTTTTGCAACAATGCAGAAACTTTATTTCTTTAAAGTGACCTTTCCTTTTTTTCTCTCCTTTTGATTCAAAGTGGCCTAATCCAGCACCCTGACTCACCTGCCTCCTTCTCCCTTGTACAACTACTTCCTTAATCATTAAGCCCTCAGGACAATGTGGTCCTGGTCAGCACCAAATAATCTAAGGAAACAGCCTTAGGCCTGTTGACCCCAGAAAAAGAGTTTTAGTCAGCTGACATCAGGACCAGGTGCACTGATCAACTACCCCTAATCTAGCTCAGATCAATCAGAGAGACCATGACCCTGACAATGACACTAATTCCCTTAGTCACCATGATTAACTATTTCTCCCCTATATAACCCATCCCCCGGAGGTCATCAGGGAGCTAGGTCTTTGACTATTAGCTTAGCTGTATCACTGGATGTGGGCCATCTCCTAAAAATATCTCCTTTGCTGCAAACTTCTGTTTGTGTCTTTTGGGGCTCTGATCTGTGCAGGCAAATGGCCCACTTCAGTCCAATGACATTTTGGAGAATCAGGAGTGTGTGTGTGTATGTGTGTAGCTTGTAGTTAGACAGGCATGAGCAGAGTAGGAACAAAAGGCCAGGTACAATAGTCCAGGTGTATAAGGTCATCAGGGTGGAAAGCCCTGGGGGCCTCACAACAGACAACTGCGCAGTAGGACTGCACCCCCAGGTTGGCCTTTCCTCCCCTAGCCCATTGCTTGTCATGTGGTTCTGGACTTTCCCCTGACATTTTCTCCCCTAGCGTGTCCCTAGTTATATGGTAGACCACCTTAGAGGAGGCACAGGAGAGCCAGAAATGCCTCATGTAACTCCCATACAAGCTCTTGTATGACCTCTCTCTTAAACATTAAGCCCTCAGGACAATGGGGTTCTGACCTCCATCAAATATTCATTCATAAGGAAAAAAACCCTTGGGTCTGCTGAACACAGTGTCAGAGCTTTGGTCAAACTAGAGATGACATCTAGACCTCACTTGTGTTTCAGCTACAGGCCAAGAAAAACAGCGAAACCAGATGAAGTGATGCCATGGTGGATGGACATCAGGACCAGGTGCAATGACTAATGACCCCCTCCCCTAGCACTGACCAATCAGTAGGGACCACAACCCTGAAAGAACACACATGGAAAAGCTGATGAATTTTGTATTGAGATCCTCCCCTGAGATCCCTTCCTTTAAAGAGGGAATAAAAACCCTCAGGACCAAGGACTCGGCACAGCTCTCTGTCTCCCATTCACCCAAGCCTTTCCTCAGCAAGTGCTCTCTCTGAAGCACACATGGGCCATTCACCCTCTCCTTTCCCCCAGGTATGTATATCTTTGCTTTCTTTCTCCTCAGTTCTAAGGACCCTTCTTTGGCCTCTGTAATTTGTTTCCTGACCCACACAGCCTTACTGCCTCACTTTTACAGCTCACTTCTTCTACCTCTGTGACTATCTAAATAAACTTTTGATTGTATTTGAGTCTTGGCTCTGAATTCTCTTTAGTTCTCTTTTAGTTCTGAATCCAGAACTAAAGTCCTGAGTTTGCTGAACTGAAGTCCAATAGCCAATAACATTCTGGCGCCATTTTGCTGCTAACATGTTGTTACAAGTGTATGTTCACAATAGAGTCTTTTTTATAAGTTATTCTTCTGTCTCAGCTTGGATTGTCTGATCCAGGCCTCACAAACCAAAAGGGCAGAGCCCTACCTGTGCGACTTTCAGTCCGACAGGTGACAGTGGCATCGAGAAATAACTGGGAACCAGTACAGGTGACTGTGCCATTTACTTGGGTCTTATTAATGTAGGTTCACTCAGCTTTTACTAACGTAGACTTAATCCAAATCTATATTAATTTAATAATATTAATTACTTAGAAACAATGAGTAATATTACATGAGAGAATTGGGGGATAACAAACCTGAGTCTCAGAGCCTTAGTCTGCATGTCTGGGGGACAGCATAGTGGGCAAGGGAGTTGTCAGTGTCTTGCAAGGAAGGCTCTCTGGGACCAGGTAGGTAGCAGGGCAGATGAAGTCTGCAGTCCAGCAGGGCAGAGCCTCCAGCTGCCGATGCCAAGGGAGATCAGCGTGGCTTGGAGCAGCACTCTGGTGTGTGGGGCTCGGCTGTCTCAGCAGTGGCCTGAAGCCTGCCTCAGTTATACCTTGAAAGTGGTATACTCCACCGTTCTGGGTCTTTTGATAGGTGTCTTGGCACACCTGATGCCAAGTGGGGAATATGCACAGGAGCCTGCCTGTGGGTGGTCGCACTTTGCAGACATGGCTGTTCTGGTCACATGTGTAGGTATTTCAGGTGCGTCTCCTTGCCACATGTGTCTGTTCTGACTTAGGTAGTTTCCCTCTTGAACCAGAGTGGCATGACTGACTGGCAACCATCTTGGTTGACATGAGTGACTCCGTTTTGTTTCATATATTTTATGCTATCCTGACCAAACTGATGCCATTTTATTGGTCCTGCTTTCCACACCTGTGTGTGGCCAAAGGAAGAAGCCTAAGTTGAACGGGGGCAGCAGAGACCCAGGGCGCAGCCAGGTCGTCCTGTTCCAGCAGCACCTCCTCTGAAATGGTAAGGTCAGGGCATTGTGAAGAATCACCTGAGAAATGCACCTGAAATGAAGCTTTGAGAAACAGACACAGCCTTAACTTTCAGCTGAACTGAAGGCTCCTTTTCAGCTATGCTAATGATAACCAGGGTCAACTGGTGATAGTTCTGCTAATTAGTTCTGCTACTTATATCCTGATGGCCCTGAGGAGAAAGCAATGGGAAAAGCCAGGAAAGGGGGTTTGGCTGTAACAGAGTAAAATGCTTCCTCACTGATGACCCTCAGGCTAAAGGCCCCTTAATTTAGGGACATGATTAACTAGAGGAACTCTGCCTGAGGCTTGAGAGGCACCTTGATCAGTGGAGAGGTGGGAATGTAGGCACAAGTAAAGGCTCCAAGGCTGATTCAGTTCAGTGGAGGTCCTCCAGGAACAAAGGAATTTAGAAATTCTCCACTTTTCCTGAGACCCCCTTTCAGGGTTTGACTTCTCTTCCCTTGAATTTTGAACTCTCTTAAGATGAATTTGAGAATTGATTCTCCCATCTTCTCAAGCTTGGCCTTCTCAATCGATAAACCTTCCCTTATTCTAAAACTCATCTATTGAATATTAGCCCTTTTTTGAAGCATTAGGCACATGAATTTTTACCTATAACATGGCTTCAGGAGGGAAGTTGTTGGTTGTTCAGCAAGCACTACCAGACCCGGTTCCTGAGCCCATTTTCATAGAAATAACTGAAAGTCTGACACGTCCAGTATAACAACATTCAAGATTCAGGATTCCCAAAATGCAGGCATATGGGCGGTGCTGAATTGGTGAGTTGTTAGCTAAAAAAAATAGCTAATAAAACATTTTACTAAAAGGATATCTGGGGCTGCCCTGTCTAGCTCAACTGTGGTAAAATGTTGAGTGGAAAAGGAAGTGATATTTATGGTGACATCAGCAGAGCACAGCAGATGGAAAGAACCTCGAATAGATAGTGAGTAATCTGGGTGGTGAGAAACTGGGTTAACAATTTCCTTTCTATTTTTCTCCACTTTCTAGATTATCATCAGAAAAAATATTAGTTTGGTGGACAACATCCACTTATGGTTCTATGAAAATAAATCTTATTTTACACTGTCAGTGATAGAGGCATTATGGGGGTTTGGGGACCTGAAGGTCCACAACTCATTGTGGGTTCTTAGCTTCACATGGGAAAGATTTCAAAAGCAAGCCAGCATAGATTTTAAAGTGAAAGAGAGTTTATTCATGAAGGAGTGGGGCAGAGAGGAGGCTACTCCACTGCCAGAGCAGCCCCTCTTCTGTGGGACATAGTTATTTTATTGAGACTTATTTAATTAAGGAATAGGACTTTCAACAAGGTAGAGGAAGATTCAGGATTTTTCTAGGAAAAGCGCTGATGGCCAGGTTGTATCCTAAGATGGGCTTTCTATTTCTAATCATGGCAGCAAGAGGTGTATAGTTTTGTAGGCTAATGTATCACAATGGCACAAATAAAATAAAAATTCTCTATAGGTTTGGACATTTCTTACACTGAAAAGTTCAACACTAGAAATGGTTCTAACAACAACAAATACATAACCTTTTTTGAAGTATTTATGCAAGTTTACTAAGAAAACTATAATCTGAATAATTAGGAAGGTGCACCATACACATGGAGGGAAAGATTTGAAATGGTGAAGCTCTTAAGGATGAAACGGCGTAAAGCTTTGTGCTGGAGATTGAGAGTAAGATAAGGGTGCCTGCTATCTTCACTTTTTTAAAACATTGCACTGGGTGTCTTAGCCTATGTATTAAGAATAGAAAAACACATAAAAGTCATTATAAATAAAGAAGCAAAACTGCCTTTATTTGCAGATTATATGATTGTATACACAGAAATTCAAAAAATCAATAAATTAAATGAGAATTACAGAATTGGGCAAGATTGTTGGATACAGTGCACAAATAGTCTCATAGAATTAATTGCACCTCTCTATACTAGTAACAAATGAGATTTCAGAACATTGTATTTAAAATTGTTACAATCTCATTTCCCTTGAGAGTCATGGCTGAGTCCCCAAACATGATGCTCCCCTGTTCAGTCTCTTCTTTATCTGATTTAATTTTATCTTTAAACACAGCCCTGTATGGGAGCCACACTAATTTTCTATTTGACTTTTCAATTTAAATATATACCATTAATTGTCTGATTAGTCACCCAAAGTGTCCATTAATTTTGGTTATTGAGAAAAATCAATCTGTTAAGAGTCATTCCAGTTTAGGACTTGGCTGTGTCAGTGATAGGAGTCTGGGTGGAAAGGAGTTTTGACTGTAAAGACAGAACAGTTTTGTCTAAGAACAGTTCTGGCTATGGACTGAACTGCAAAAGAAGGTATAGATAGAATATGATGGTTGGCATATTTACAACAATCATTTTTTTCCTTTATACTTTTACTATATGAACAGTACCGTGGTAGGTTATGGTGAGAGAAGTATCAGTTTTTCCACATGATTAATTGGCTAACAGTTTGAGGTCTTCATGAAGTACAACGTTTTCATGCCATCGTTTCTCACACTCTTGGGTAACAAGCAACATTCCAAAAATTCATAAAAGGGGTAAAAGACATGAACAGTTGCCACACAAAAAAGGAGTAATAAGCATATTGAAAGGTGTCAAAACACACAATAACTAAGCATTTCCACTATGAGGCATAAATCCAACAGAAGTGTGATGCCAGGACTCAAGGACAAGAGTGTTCATGGCGGCGTTATTCATAATTTCCCCAAAAGTACAAAGACCCATGTCATTTAGTTGGTGAAAGGAAAACAAAGTATGGTATGTGCAAGTAGTCCAACACTATACAGAAATGTGAATTCATACATTGCAGCAATACAAATAAAGCTTACAGACTATTGAAGTTAACACAGAATACACACAGTGGGATGCTGATTATATAAAGAATAAAAATTCAAATTTACTTTGGCATCATGTATTTTATTTGGTCGCCCCACCTTCAGGAAGTGGACAAATATCCACTATTCTCTTGGATTCATAGATGGATAGATAGGTGATCAAACAAATACAGTGAAATCATGGTGGAATTTAAGTGGTGCTTCTATGTTTAAATATTCAGAGTAGAAGAAAGAAAAATGCCTCTCCGAGTCATTGTGTCAGCCTCTGTCTCTCAGGTGATTCATTTTCTGCATCATAACAGAAAGTTGGGCCATCAGGAAGGGAGGGGACTCCACCTGATCTTCCTTTTGCCTCAGGAACCTCATGTGCAGGGGACATGATGCTGCCATAGGAGCAGCTCTGAAAGCAGAGAATTCCTGGCGATGTGCAGAAAGCAAGCTCCAGTGCCTTGGAGTCATGGAAAACCCTTGCTGAAACAGGAGTCTTAATGTTTTAAAAATAGGAAAGAGTGCCCTGGCTGGTGTGGCTCAGTGGATTGAGTGCCAACCTGCAAGCTAAAGGGTCGCTGGTTCCATTCCCAGTAAGGGTATATGCCTGGATTGAGGGCCAGGTCTCCAGTAGGGGGCGTGCAAGAGGCAACCACACATTGATGTTTCTCTCCCTCTCTTTCTCCTTCCCTTCCCTTCTCTCTAAACATAAATAAATATAATCTTTAAAAAAAATAGGAAAGAGAAAATTGCCATCACACTAAAGTGGAAAAAAATTCTTAAAACAAAAAAGTAATAAGAGAAAACTACTCCACCAGAATGGTAAACAAACTATAAAGCTACAGAAATGAAAAGAGATAGGGTGTCCAAACTTTTGATGTCTCTGGGCCACACTAGAAGAAGAAAAGTTGTCTTGAGCCACACATTAAATACACAAGCACTAACAAAAACTGATGATTTAAAAAAAACTTTTTAAGTAAATTTACAATTTTGCATTGGGCTGCATTCATAGCCATCCTGGGTCGCATGCAGCCTGTGGGTTGACCATCCCTGTGAGTATATTCATGGAACAGAATGTACCCTGGGGTGGGGCAAGGGAGAGAAAGAGAAGAGTAAAACAAAGAAAAACAAAGAAAGACAAATCTTAAATTGCATTCCATTCTCTGGGCCTCGTGTTTTAAGTGGTAATTATAAAGTTAATAATTAAGTTTTTATAACTTTATTTTGATACTGTTAGGACTCAAGATTTCACTATAAGAAACAAATGCAGACATAAATTTTGTAAGTTTAGTAAAAACCCAATGCTCTATAATTTGAATTCATTTTTTTTCTACAAAATACTTATTTTTTTTAGCTATCCACTGAAAAACCTAGAAAACAATAACAACCTAGAAGTAATGAGCACTTCTGGCATCTGTATTGCTGTATCAAATGCCATTTGTACTAAAACTACTAGGCCTCAATTGAGAAATGACTGAATCCAGGACTGGGCAGGAGATGCACAAGATAAACCTATGACATTTGTGTTGTGTGAAAACAAGTTATCAGATTATACTGAAGTCATATCAAATGACATAGAAGCCAACTTGCAGTGGCTCTCACTGGCCACAAAGAGGACAACATGAGCACCAAAAGAAAACACCCACACAAAAAATTTAAAAACATAATACATAAAAGCACATGAATTCATCAACAGTACTACAAAAATGTGGAGGTTGCTAAGGCACTACCTCATTATTCTGAAAACAGAAATAATAAAAGAATAAAACATTTATCTTTTCATTTCTGTACCACAGAGCTTATGAATGAAAGATCTTCTTTATGGAATTATTATAACCAACAAATACAGGAGAAATATTAAAATTAGAAAATTACCGTTATACAAACTCCGATGACATGCGGGATTTAGATAATGATTGTAACTTGATTTATTGCTCTATTGCTTGCTCTGTCTCCTTTTCTGGCTCTATCATTCTATTCCTCTACCTCCTGCATTGCTTTCTCCATCACTCTATATCCTTCTATCTCTCCATCTCTATGTCCACAACACTCCCTTTTTCTCTTCTCCTATTGCTATCCATCACTTTGTTTTTCTTTCTGTCTCCCTGTCCAGCCCTGTCTCCTCCTCTTTCTCTTCATCTCTCTTCTGTCTTACTATTTCTCTCTTTATCTCTATTTCTGTCTCTATCTCTTTTATTTCTCCCTCTGCATTTGCTTCTGTACAGGAATAGGAAAAAGTAGGCTTACAGTTGTGAGCACAAGAAATAGTTTATTCTTGTACTGTTATTTATTAATTGTATTATTTTCCATATGAATAACTGTAAACCTACCTACCTTTTCCCCACCCTGCATTCATCTCTCAGCATCCTTCTGCCTATCTCTATTACCTTTCTTTTTCTAATTCTCCATTTATATCTTGCTTACCCATTTTTCATTCTATCTTCACCTCTCTACCTCATTTTCCATTAATTTCCATGGTCATAATAGCTACTTTAAAGTTTTTATTATTCTAACATCTGTGTCATTTCAGGATTGACATCTGTTAACTGGCTTTTCAATATGGAGATGTTGAGATTTTGTGGTTTTCCATATATTGAGTTATTTTGGACTGTATTCTGCACATTTTGTATATTAGGTTATGAGGCTTCAGGCATTGTTTCAATATTATGAAGAATGTGGAGGGTTTCTTTTAGCAGGTAAGTGACCCAGGTAGGGGTTGTAAATCCTTACCAGCCTTTGGTAGGTAATTCCAGTCAGTACCATTTTCAAAGCCTTTGCATTACAATCACATCTGTCCTGTGTGTGTACCACCTAGTGGCCAGTCTAGGACCTGGGCAGTGGTCAGCCTCTAGTTACGTTTGCAAAGCCTCTGAGAGGCTGTTGGGGGTTATATTTATGCATGTCCAATTTTTTTAACACCATTGTATGGAATTTTTTCCTTTATCTCCCTTCTGTAATCTCTACAACACTTTTGAATTTATGGGAGCACCCCACCCCCCATGCCTTTGGTCCTTTGACAAGATTAATGGGGTTTTAGTATACTTGCTCCACTGTGTGCTTCCTGCAACTGTGTCTACCTTTGGGATCAAGCAGCAAGAGGACAAACAGAGAACAAAAACCACCAACATTTTATCCATCCTCAGAGTCCTCAGATTTGGATGTTATAGTTTCATTCAATAAGAGAGCAGCCAAATGTACTCACTATAGACTTTTCAGAATTGGAACTCTGAACCCTTGCAATGTGAATTCTCACCTCCTCAATCAAGAGGTACAGTTTATTTCCCCATTTTTGGGGAAATATGGGAGGAGGTTGGGTTCTAGTTAAATTTTTTGTTTTTAAATCTTCACCCAAGGACATTTTTTCATTGCTTTTAGAGACAGAGATAGGAAAGTAAACAGAGAGAGAGAACCATAGATGTGAGAGAGAAACATTGATTGGCTGCCTTCTCATATGCACCCCAATTAGGGTTCAAACCCGCAAACCAGGCAAACCAGGAATCAAACCTGCAATCCTTTGGTTTATTGGATGATGTTCCAACCCACTGAGTTATGCTAGCTCAGACAAGAGGCCTAGCTCCCGTGGACCCCCACCATTGTCCTGAGAACAAGTCCAAGCTAGCCCTCTGGAGAATGAAATGCCACGTGGGACGGAGCTGATTTATTCCAGCCAAGAATATCATGACCAACCAGCCCCCAGCCACCCCATCAGCTGACCAACATGTTACCATGCGCAACCAAGATGAACTGAGCCCAGCAGGATCAGCAAAACAACCAAGCTGACCCCATGGGCTTGGGCGAGTATTAAATGGTTACTGTTTTATGCCACTGTGTTTTTGGGTGTTTGTTATATATCATTAGTGTGCAATAGTATAGATAGATAGATAGATAGATAGATGGATAGATAGATAGAAGAGTATAAAGAGAAATAGAAAGTTAGAAATATACATATACTGTAATACATTACATATAACATAAATATACAAATAAATATGTAAGAATATATAAATATATAATTTATAATAATATGTGTAGAGCCTGAGAAAGAGGATAACCTACTAAGAAGAGTACCTGGTGGCTAACTGAGTTCAAATTTAAGAAACACAGCCTAGAAGCCATTTCTACACAGGAGACTCTCTCACAAACTGCATTTCAGGGAGAAGCCTGCACTAAGCTCCCTGTCTTCTACACTGAACTGCCTCCCCTACCCTGTTTCTGCCATCTGAGCCAGCCCTTACAAAGGAGTTCCTAGGCTTTTATTTCAACCAATAGGACTGAGTATTTCCCTGTCAAATTGGAGCTATATAGCTATGTCCCCATCAGCATGTTCATTGATCAATTACAGCAGCTCCAATCTGACCTATAAGAACAGTACCTTTTGGATCAATCCAACTGTGAGGATTTGGGGTCCTCATTTGCATAAAGGCAGACCAATCAGGGACTGGTTGGTGAGCTCCCTTCTGGTTTTAGAAGTCTATTTTCTCTTTTTACCAAAGACCGATGATTGTGTTTTCCTGACTGGAACTGAAACACTAAAGATGTTTCACCGGAGCAGAGCCAAGCCGGCTGGATCACAGCAAGTGGGGTGGACTAGAGGAAAGCAGAGCAGCCTAGCTGGAGAAGGGCTCCGCCCCAGGGCCGCCTCACAGCAGAGCTGTTTCACAGCCACGCTCCTTCACAAATGAGCTGTGACACTACTGAGCTGTGCTACAGTGGTGCTGTGTTCTCACAGCTGTGCTGTATCTCAATCAAACTGTTTGTATGAATAAAGTTTCCTTCTTTGCCACATCCCAAATTAGAAATTCCTTGCTGGCAATGAATTGGCACTAATGACCACCAGTTGACATGTGTATGTAATATATAATATGTATAATATATAGTACATTATAATGCATAATACATAATATAAGGATATGTATATATGTATATACAGTCTTCCTGGGGCATGTGAAATGTAGGCCTGTTCATCTGGTCAGCTCACTATGACGGAAGGTTGAGTTCAAGCTTACAAATATAAATTTACCTTATCGGCTTCTCCTCATTGTACCTGCCACATTTCAAGAGATCAGAATTTAAATGGTGATGATAGAAGAACTATCTAAAACATTGCTGCCTGGGGAGCGGGTTATAGCATACTATAACTCTAGCTTATAGTCTGCCTCAGCTGGCCATGAGGTGTTACCTGGCAACAATATGGGAAATAGTCTAGCATGAATTATTAGAATTTCTTATGATTTCATGACCTTGAAGTCAACGTCCATCTTCTATATTGTCTTGAGACCACAATGAGGCAGGTCAATAGTGTTTATAACAAACTTCATGAGGGCACAAACCTCTCTATCAAGAGCATTTGGAGGAAGGCCTGGAATATGGTAGGCATTTAATAGATATTTATGGAACAGCTTATCATGCGTGTGTTTTGGAAGATCCTCACAAGAGTGTCAGTAAAACTGAGTTACATAGTATGTGTTCTTTCCATAGAAGATTAAAAGGAGCTGTTGGTGAACAGAATTTTCACATAGTTAATCTGGAAGAAACATGGTTGGGAACCAGGAACTCTCATGCAAATCCTTACTCATCACACTGGACTGAAAGAGGAGCTGACAGTGAAGCTGAGAGGGAGGCAGACTAGGTGGTCAGAGGGGACCTGATTCATGCTTCTGAGCCCTGTGCTGCTCTGCACCTCCCTGTGCCTTCCCAGGAAGCAGCAGCATCTCCTGCTAGTGCTGTGGCAGGGCTAGGCCAGGCACATTTTCCAGGGAGGTTGAGTGTGGCCCAGAAACCTCAACCAAAGCTTCGCATCTTGCTTGCTTTTCCCACAGGCTCCGTGGTTGCTGGGTGTGTGGGGTCTTCTGGGAGCCGCTGGTTCAGACCAGCTCCACTTGGCTGCCAACCTTGCAGACTTTCTTTCCTCATGTGTGGTCCAGTCATGGGGCTGAGCCTGGGAGCCCAGCTTTCTGGGCAGCCAACAATGTAATCTATTAGAGAGTGCTGAGGGGAGATGGTCTTTCTCAAGAAGGAGCTGCCGAAAGGGGCATTTTGGAGAGTTTAAAGTGAGACTTTATAATTCTGTGAGGACATATTGCTTTGGTAAAGACAGAATGACAGCTCAGCTCTAGTCAGCACTACCACTTGCAGGATGTGTGTACTTGGGAAAATCACTGTAGATGAGAATAATACTGCTTTCTCTGGATATGTCACTCACCGTGTGCCACCGGTTGTGCCAAGTTGTTTGTTTTTTAAATAAATACCATTTAAGTCAGTCTTAAATACCGTAAATCTTATAACAGTTTAACACATATAATACTGGGCTAGCTAAAAAGTCAATTTACTTTTTTCCATAAAATAAAAGACATATTTTCACCAACAACTTTATTGATTCAGATATTTTGAGTATGTCAGCTATCTCCCACATGGTATATATAATGTTGACTGTTCCCAGTCAATGTATCCATGTGATTTCTATTGATTTCAGCTGGTCTACATGGAGCACTGTTCAGTGAGAAATCTCCATCACCAAACTTTGCAAACCACTTCTGACACATTTGATCAGCCACAGTACCTTCTCTCTACACTGCACAAATCTTGTTTTTTGTATTTCAGTTGCATTTTTACCTTTTTGAAATAATAGGGCATAATATGCCCAAAACGTTGTGTATTTTCCTCCATCTCAATATTAAAATGGCTACACAAAAATTCACCAATTTTGATAAATTTTTTAAAATTCAAGCTGATACGACAGTGGTCACAATACAATCTAAAAAAATTGTTTCGAAAGAAGTTAAAGACAACTAAGTGCTACTAGAGCCATCCTATAGAAAAAAAAACAAATGAATTTGTTGGCCAGCCCAATACATCAAAGTACTTATAATCAACTACATTCAACAGATAAGATAATCAGAATGTTAAAAGTTTCACCAGTTCAGTGTCACATAACAGGCAAGGTCTAACAAAATCTAAAACCCATTGAATAGATGTAAAATTTCTTTTTAAACTATAAAGTATAATGGGCCATGAAGAAAATTCCAGAAAGATTGCAGAAATTCAAGAATAACTCTGTTTGTGACTAATCTGTTTTTAGTTTTATGTAAGTAGACACTATCCTTGTCTCTCCATGTCTGTACACCTAGTTTGCTCCTCCTGTCTGTGTTCATTGTTCTACCTGCATCCGCTGTGTTTTTCCACCCATTTCCCAGTGCGGATGCTTTACTGCTTCCTGGTCCTGGTTGTCACCCACAGGGCTGTGACAGACACCTAAGAGGGTCTCTCATGCCCAGTAAGCATTTAATCCCAGAAAGCAAAGAACATTTATTCACTAAATAAGGCGAACTTCAAAAGTAGCAGAAAATTCTTCTAGAACAGTTGAGTTAATATTCGATTGGCGTCTGTAAAATACTGATTTTTAAAGGTCACAACTGATCCACTAGATGATAACAAGTACCTTCTAGTGAATGTCAAACACTGAACACATTTCTTTCTTTCTTGCATGAAGCAGTCGTTACTCACCCCTATTCTGCAGATGAAATGGAGGCTTAGGTAGTTAGGTGACTTGCTGAGGTTGCCTAGCTAATCAAGAGCACGCCGAGAATGTGAGCCAAGCTGACAGCCTCCTGATCCTGTGCCCTAAGGAACCTATTGGCTCTTTGTGATTCAGGGATTCATTTCTATAATCATTGGTTCGTTGCATTTCAATGTAAAATGTGATGTTGTTATGCTTCCTGTTTGTTTTCAATCCCATGTTTCCGGCTTAAAAGGGGCAGTATTTTGATTGCATTTAGTTACTTACACAAAATTCTAGCATCCCCTCCTGGTCATTGGAGGTATGTGTCGTACCTGTTATATTCCTCTGTATTGGAGCCCCTGTAAATGGTGTCTATGAGCAGCAAAGACTCAGCAAAGTGAACGAAAGTGCTGTGAAGTGCAAGGCAGGAGCCGTGCTTTACCAATTGTATTCTGAGTGCGCTTGGTAGTGGTAGGTAAGCAACTCTTCCTCACATTGCCTCCCATTTCACCAGCCTCAAATGAGAGGATTGGGTGATATTTTTGGTCCCCTGTGGTTCTAATAATTTGTGATTCTGAATTAAACCAATATTCCAGATATTGAAATAATAGGTGTAGCATAATAAAAATGAAAGCATAACATTTTTATTTTGGTCCAACAACAATGCAGTTTGCCTCCTTCCTCTTGACTTGATACTGATCTAGGAAAATTCTAGTCTGGGTTGGTTCCTTCACAAAAACTCTTAGTCATAAGACTCTTAGGAATTAATGTGTTCACCTAGTCTGCTGGTCTGTTACCCAGCCTAACCATTACACCAGGCTCTTTCCCCAAAAGAAGATGTGAACACGGCCTTGGAGGGAGCCCACGGGCACACGCATGCACACACAGGTATCGCACACAACTCGAGTGGATCCCAAAGGCTGAATTGTGTTCATTCATAAGGTGACTGTTTCTGGTCCTGTCTAGAAATTAAAGAGAACACCCCGAGTAAATCCAAGTGTGTATATAAAGTAGAATTCTCTTAGGGATATTTGGAGTTTGTGATCCATCTGCACCCCCACACTATGCTTCAGATTTATTTTTTGTAACCTCAGAGTGTTTCTGTGTTTCATGGTGTTTATAAATCAAAAGGATTATCAACACCATACCAAATATGCCTGTCTCTGGAGGATGTGGTAGTTGTTTATGGTTTGGAAAATGTCTTGGCTAAATCCAGATTCTCATGCCTCCTTTCATTCTCGTGTCTCTAAGCTCCTGAGGGCTCATACTGATGCCTGAGTTCCATGCTCTTCAATGCAGTGACACCCTCATTCCAGCTTTGCTTGCAGAAGAATGCTGTCTTGAGGGTGC
>PVJD01016345.1:0-21337 GCA_004026545.1 Mormoops blainvillei
GACTTGTATAAAGGTTAATAGACACTCCACTTACAGCTAAACTGTAACCTGAGCACTGCCAATTTCTAATTTACATTTTCACCCTCCCACAACAGCCCAGAAAATTGTTCCTCCTGAAATCTCATGTAGCTCAATAAATAACAACTATATTTTCCACTTCCTTAGAGGAAACTTCTGAAGTAATACTTCATACCTTTTTTTTGTTACCTCTGGAGTTATCGTAGTGGTTCAAGTCCCCATCATATCTTGCAAGGGCCTCAAATCTCCCAACACCAATCCTTGCCTCCCTTTGGTCTCTCCTAGATGAAGCACCCAGAAACATCACATTGAAAACTTTAGATCCTGTTTTTCCTTTGTTCCAAACCTTCTGATGGCTTTCCATTTCATCCAGGAAAAGACAATGACCCATATTATTGGTTTCCAGCTACTTCCTCAACTATATTCTATGTTCGCCCCTCTGGTCATTGAGCTCCAAGGAGATTGACCTCCTCTCACATTCAATATTCAAAGGACACACTCATTTTCAGGGCTTAATTCTTGCTGTTCCCTCCACCTAGAACTTTCTCTTAAGTCAAATTCTTCCTTATGTCAATCCTTCACTTATTTGAAGTATCTGTTCAAGTATCATAACAAAGAAGTCTTCTCAAGACATCTTATTTTAAATACGATCACCAGGATGCAATGAAGTCCTGTCTCCTTTATTTTATTTGGGCTCATAAAACTTTTTTAAAGATTTTATTTACTTTATTTTTAGACAGAGGGGAAGAGAGGGAGAAAGAGAGAGAGAGAAACATTAATGTGTGGTTGCCTATTGCATTCCCCATACTGGGTACACAGCCTGCAACCCAGACATGTACTCTGAGAATGTGGGAATCAAACTGGCAACCCTTTGGTTAGCAGACCAATGTTCAATCCACTGAGCAACACCAAGCAGAGCTATTTGTGCCCATAAAATTTACCTTCACATAGCATTTTAATATTTTAATTACTTTCTGTTTAGCCTAACTCTCTTTATAAGTAAATAACTTCCATGAGCACAGGAGCTCTTCTTTTCTATTTCTATCCCTATGCTTAGAAACCAGATATAGAGCTGCTTAGTCAACCACAAATATGTGCTTAATGAACGAAAGGGTCTCACTGAAAATCTCCCTTGGCTCAAACTAAAGATAAATGATTCAGTGTCAACTGGTTGAGTAAGTTTTAAGTAGAGCTATAAAGAATTACATTAACTACATAAACAGGCAAACAAGGCAAAGAGAACTAAAACTAATTTCTAAACAAGAATGGCTATCTTCATTATGGATTATAAATTATTAACCTATTCTTTTTGGGGCTGGATTTAGCAATCAACAGCGCCTACTTTTTTTGTACCAAGTTCTCTGGATCCACACTAATATCACTGAGAGCAGCATAAAAGGTTGAAAGACGGAACATCTCTAACATTTCTCTGATTTCCTGTACCTGTTTCCTGTTTCGCAGCTCTCCCCTCCCTATGCCCCTCCCTGACTTCCTTGTTCCCTCCCCTCCATCTTTCTACACCTTTCTTCCCATTCTTTCTCAGGTTATCTACTATTAAAACATTCAGGTATTATTATGAGTGCTATGTAAACCCTAAACTTGCTTTTCACTCGAGTTTTACAACATGGAAGCACCGTAGACTTCTGTGTCATATATACGTTTCCATAATAAACTAGTTATCCACAATCGTAGACACCTGAAAACAGTGCCAATCTGCAGTAGATAAATAAAATCATTTATAGATACTTTTTGAAGATGGCTGGATATAGTTGAAATGGTAATAAAGTATGTTAAAAAAAAACAACTTTCTTACTAAAATATGTAAGGACCTAAACCCTTTTGCCAAAAATAACAAAAGTTTGACATTTACTGAAATACTATTAATATTAGAACAAACTCTTCTGGACATTAGTTGGTAATGTGTACAGTGTGGGGAACTGCTGGTTTACAGTTGTTCATATGGAAAATTATACAATAACTATTAAAATGCATGAATAAACTCTCAAGTACTCTCAATACTAAACCTTCTTCTGTGAATCCCTGTGTGTGTGTGTGTGTGTCTGGTGTGCGTGTGTGTGTGTGTGTCTGCTATGCGTGTTTCGGTTTTGCTACCAAGAAGCTCACAATTCAATTTTAATCAATGCATTTTTAATAAAATTACTATTTTTTCAATTAATTCACTCTATTCACTGATTATAAATCTCTCTTGAACCATGACTCATGGCCCACTTAGGTGGGACCAAAAACCTGTATGCCAAATGGAATTATAAAAAAATTATTGCATAATTATTTTTCACTTAGAGGGAACTGTGTGAAATTTAAAATGATGAGCATATGCTCATAGGCTTCTCATGTAAAATGAAAAATAGACAATGTACTCGTGTTCTTCCCTAGTTACTTAATAATACATGTAGGTGGGCCATGGAAACCCTAATGCTTTCCACAGTGCCACACTCAACACATAAATGTTTAATAAATGGTCCTTGAAAAAAAATGGACGTATGACTAATATTTGACACATAGCATATGCGTGTCTTATAAATATTAGAAAACAGTTCACTTCAATGTCCAAACTTCCATCATTACATACTGTTAAATATAATCTTGAATCATCTTCTGCCACATCATTGTTAATTCAAATTATTAAGTATCATGCATTTTCATTCCTAATTTCATATTAACACAAGTTCTGAAGATAAGTAGGGAAAGAGTTAATGTATACTAATTTATAGGTCAAGAAAGAAAAAGTTAGAAAAATGGAATTCCTTCCCCAAAGATACTGAGGGTTTCAAATCCACACTGGATGGCAGGTTTTTTAGTCTCCATGTATAAAGCACCCTTAGTTACATCCACGATAATTTTAGAAATTTTATAGCAATAAAGCATTTATGTTTTTTTCCCATTACTCAAACCACTTCATCTTCAAGCAATAGTATGGCAGAAAATAGAAAAAAAGTGAATTCCTGTTAAATATAATATCAAGTTAATGGCCACTAAGCCAGTATCTGTATTACAAGTAGACATACCTAGTCAGTATTAACTCTGAAAATCTTGTCTAAGTTTCAACCATATAGCTGCCATTTACTTTATCTTTTAATGTAAAGATGATGTATTTCATATTTTTAAAAAATACTTAAGCCCTGGCTGGTGTGGCTCAGTGGATTGAGCATTGGCCTGAAAGCAAAGTGTCGCTGGTTTGATTCCCCAGTTAGGGCACATGCCTGGGTTGCTGGTCAGGTCCCAATAGGAGGTGTGTGAGACGCAACCACACATTCATCTGTCTCTCTCTTTCTCCCTCCCTTCCCGTCTGTCTAAAAAATAAAATAAATAAAATATTTTTTAAAAAAGACTTAATTGCCTTCAAAAGCTTAAGCTAGAAAATGAAAATTGAAATCAAAACTGTCTGCAGGAAATTGATTCATCAAAACTGGCACAAAGTTTTTTTGTTTGGGCACAATTTTTTCTTTGAGTAAAGCTGACCTTATTTTTTTAACTATTTATATTATATATTATATATATATATATATATATATATATATATAATATATATATATAAAAATTATATGTATATATGTAAATATAGAAATATAATTTGCAAGATACCCAGGAAAATTTCATACCTGAAATCCTATGTGTAGGAAAAATGAAGCTTATTTCCTAAAAAGGCATATGAGGACCTTTTGATATTTTTGTGATTAGTTTGCAGAAACCACTTTAATTTAAATAACTTTGACAGCTAAGTGACCTATGACTGTTTTCTAAATATGCAATTCCATGACATGCTTGCAGATTAAATTTCTCAGCCAAATAATTTGATATTGATTCCGTGTCTCTCCTAGAAATGATGGGGTTCAGATAAGTGTTTTGTTTCCATTTTTTCTCACTATAGTAATGTGGAATTCTGGATTTCTCATAGCCTTTTTTAGTCTTTCTCATCTGTAAAATGGGGCTAAGCAGCAGGAGTGTATTGATGAATTTAGAGATGAGAAACATACAGTATAGAAGCGGTCTCCTTAAAAAAAGCAAAAAACAAAACAAAACATAACAAAAGACATGTCCTAGATGGGGTTTTCCAGACACCAATGAGACTAAATCGCTACTGCTGAGCTACACTGTGCATCCAATCTTGCTAAAGCCAATACCATCTAATGATATGGTACAGTGCCATCTATGCAGAAATTGATAGTTACAGAACATGCCCTGTTTCTACTCATCCTGAAACTTAGCAGGCTTTTGAGAAAAGACTGGTTTCCTCCTGTCAATTACAGAGAAACAAAATACCTTCTCAGTACTCCAATTTGCATCTTTCACATCAGGAAGTAGAGAATCACAAGATGATTATAAAGGATACTGCCTTTAATTAGCTTTAGGAATGTCATTCAAATCCATTTATAGATAGTTAGAAATGTGGAAAGACCGAGAGTTACATCGCTGAACTAGGTATTACACCTAAATACAGGTTGTGATGTCAGAGACAAGTGGGTATCTACAAGTTAGAAAGTAATGCATTCTATACAATTTTAAGAAGTGGAGATGGGGAAAGAAGTCAGAATTTTAAATGAAATAAAAGGCATCCAAGTATCTTCAACAAGGGAGGTACATGAAACTGATCTCAGGCACATAAACATGGAAAAAAGGGATGATCTATCAATAAATGGCAATTTGAGCTCAGACGATGCTATGCTGGCCTGGCCTGTACGATAAAGATTTCTGTGTCTCTGCAAATCTGGCCTAACTAAATCATGCTCCAGTAGATAAATTTTTAATATGCAAGGGTCAGTGATGAACTCCCAACACGTGCTTAACCTGAAATTGTTTTGAACTCATAAACTCAAAATATTCACAGACAAGAAGAATGCCTTCAGATTCCTAATATTAAACCACCGAAAGAACGCATTTACAATCAATTTGAATAGCTCATGCCTTTCAACACACTAATTGAAGTCACCGCTGTCAAACAGTTTAGTGAGATCTAAAGATAAAGAGAATTCTTCAAAATAATTCATTAGCTGGCTTCCTAATCAATAGTTAACACTCTGGACGAAATTTTATTCACTTCAAAAGTTCTATAACATGTAAAGTAACAGTTTCATTATTTGCAAAGTAAGGATGCATTCCATCTTGCTTTCACTGACTTGGGGATGCAACACCATCCTGCTTCATAACAAGAAATATTAAGTGAATACAAAAGTGAAACAGATCCATCCATTTCTGACTCCTATATATATGGAATTCTAATTTTATGGGAACTCTGGACTAATAGAAACTAAACATGAGCTTTGATAGGAATGAAAGCAAATGCTCATTTGACTTCAGTTTATCTACAAGGCTCCCCTGCACGTCCCTTTACTCTGAGCCACTCAGAATGCTGCTCTACACTTTCAATTTAGGGAACACCCAAGGTTAGATATGTGACAAGAGTGAGGCAGGATACCCTGCAGACGTTTATTGAAGGATGTACACTGCTTCCGCTTGGTTGGTAGATTTCATGGAGAGGAAAACACAAGCTTTCCAAGTCATCCCTTGGCACTGCCACTGTCTCTCAGTGTTCCCCAGGAAGCCCCACCTTAAACTGTCTCCTCTCCTGCCAAAAGCTGGGCACAAAATGTTCTGGATTGAAAAAGGTTGTCTTGCAGATTTTAGCCATCATCTCTCCAGTGTCCAAGACATACACGGCCTTCACTGGTTGAGCTTTTCCTACAGCACTACAGCAGAATTGTTTCATGTGTCATCAACTGTTCAATAAGCCAGTCATAGAATGTGTAGCTCCGAATTTCCTTAGAAATACTGCTGAGAACATCATCCATTTCATTTCCTAGCTGCCGTTAGGTAATAATAATCACATAACACATGACAGGTATTCCAAAAGGACTTTTCCCTAGACAATGTTTACATCTCATGACAACACGGAGACATTACTTTGCTTGTCCTCATTCTACAAATGATAGAACTGAGGTTTAGAGTGGTTAACATAGATACATCACAGGAATGGGGGAAAAGGTGGCAAAGAAAGTAGTAGGTGCCCATCAAACGATCCTAAAATTCACTTGATGGAGGTGCATTACGTTTTCCAACCTCTCCTATAGTTAGATGGGAGATGTGTCTGCGTTCTGGAGAGGAGAGCATGTTTTCCAGTGCTGTGTACCACTTCCTGTTACATTCAAAGCCTCCCACACAAATCTTTCACTTAGCCTTCAATCCTGCGCCAGCAGGTGGCAGTGTCTCTGAGGAATCATATAGTTCTTTGAAAGTATACATAAAGAAATCCTGACCCATAGTGATGTTGCTAACACTTGCAGACATGCAAATTAGGGAGAAAGAAAGTTATATTAAGAAAGCTACTGGGATTGGGGGGCCTGTATGTTAAACCAGGTACATGACTCCTCAGTATATACTGGAACTGACACTACCATTCTTTCCTATCTCATCCACCACCATTCCCTCTCTTATAATTTACATTCTAAGAACTTGCTGGAACATCATTCTCTGGTTCGTCTGTGACCAAAATCTCACTTGTCTTCTATGTCTATTTTTAAATGTTGTCTCTAAAAGATTGCCTTGTTTCCCTCTGCTCTTACCACATTTTGTTTGTGCCGCAAACCTAGTGAGTGGTTTGAGTGTTGCCAAGCAAGAGAATGTAAGAGAGTAACCTTCCCTCTCTGGGCACCCACATATACTGATGCCTACCTAGCACTCAGTATGTGCCAAGCCTTGTGGTAAGCATTGCCTGAGCTTCATTTCATTTCATCATTACAACAAACACTGCAGACAGATAACAAATAGTATCCTGAGTTTAAGATGAAGACATGGGAGTGCTAAAGGCATAGACAAAAATCACCTAGGGTTTAAGTAGCAGAACCTCAACTTTTAGACTTCAAGGACACCATTTCAAGTTTTTATCTATGCGGCTGTCTTCCCCCACTAGGTTGGCAAAGAGGAAACTAAACAATTCCAGTATCTCCTGCATCTAATACTATTGCAGATCCAAGGACTAAAATAATCAATTTTAGAATGCATAAGTGGAGGGATGAATGAATCAGAACCAGAACTGAGTTCCTCTGTTGACGATCATTTCCTCTGTTTTGTTACACTGCCTTATATTAAAGCTGCGCATTTCTCCTAGAAACAAGTGCTTCCAGGAAACTTGTTACATAGCAGACAGTAAATAAATGTTTGAATAAATAAATTGATACACAATGAATAGTTGATGCAAGTGTAACTTGAGAATAAAAACAATTCTTTATAAGCATAAAGTTCCTCCAATGAAAATGATAAGTATATTTATGGGTTTTAGATTTGAAGGTTGGACAACCAAGGCTTACCAGAGCCCAATATATGTCCGTAACAGAAGAAAAGAATTCGGAGCCCTGGCTGATTTTACTCAGTGGATGAAGCCTCCGCCTGGGAACCAAAGGGTGGATGGCTTGATTCCCCATTCAGGACACATGCTGGTTTCCGGGCCAGGTTGCCTCTAGGGGGTACGCGGGAGACAACCACACATAAATGTTTCCTTCTCCTCCTTCCCTTCCCCACTAAAAACAAATAAAATCTAAAAAAAAAAAAAAAAAAAAAAAAAAAAGATTTGTAATTCTCTGTGCAGTTCTAGATATACAGTGTGACAAGTAGAGGGCGAAAGGGGAGAAATCAGTCAATATGACTTGGGATGAGAGTCTTGGAATACTCCAGAGAAGGGTGGCTAGCACCTATTTTTAAATTAGGACATCTAAGGGTGAAACTGATATTGTTGCGACATTGACAATGCAAATTCCTTCTCCGTATCTTTCTGATTCCCAATTTCACTGCATCTTCATATGATGTGTGGCATGTTTTATGGAAACAAATTAAGAAGCTGTATCTCACATTTGAGTTGGTACTGTGAGGAAAAAGAGAAGGGAATTTCGCTACGGACTTGCAAAAATCTTGGAAAGACTGTTCAGTGTCTTATAAGGATTCAAGTACATTTATCATGCCCCCAATGGCTTGCTAACTCCTGTTGATATGTACACTACTTAAGGTATTACTAAGTGCTACATTTTATTACATAAATGTATCAGATGGACAAAAGAAGATTTTCCCTCCATGACATGCAAGAACAAAGTATCTCATGCTCTGCATGGGCAATGAATTATAAGGAGCTAAATAAAATTATATGATGAATACCAAGGGAAGGGAGTCAGAGATGTTAAAACATTTTCTAACAGAGGATGAAATTTTTAAAAGGCTTGTGTAACTCACATTTAAGTGAGCAAGGAACTGCGAAGTTGCAACTTCTCCCTTCACTCGGGATAAGGAGGCATTCTGTCCAAGATGCAAGCAACCAAAAAAGTTATAAATTTTTGATTAGTGGACAGAGAGACTTTCAGGCAGTTATCAGAATAGAATCTGTCCTTCTGGGGAATCACAGAAAACTGCCTCTACGACAGCTGCACTGGGCTTTAATTTGAATGTATAGGCAGCTGCAAAGGCATTTTCAGCGCTGAAATAGTCAGATCTCAAGCTTTTAAACAGATTGTATAATTAGCAATTAGGAGCACAAACAGTTAGGGCACCAGTAATATCTGTACTTTCAAGACTGAGTTTCCAGCATTAACCGACACACAAACTGAAAAGTCTTGGCCATGCCTCCACTGCCTCTGATCAAGGCAGCCACCACTCTGAGGTGGACACAAGCTTCACTTGCACAAAGACTCCTGATACCTAAAGCAAATCAGCCACGCTCCCGTGGCAAGGCCTGATCAGGACCCACTTGGGACTGTCAGGACTGTCACAACAGCTGTGTTCTGTGCATTGAACAGTACCATTATTCTCTGCTAATTCCCGTTTTCCTTTTAGTGTATTCAAAACAAAACCAACAACAACAAACAAGGTCAGCTTAGCAGTCTGATAATTGCCTGGGAAGGCATGATATGAAGCAGACCTTGAAAGGCAGAGCAAGCCACAGGCTGAGAACTATCTTGCAGCTCAGACAAAGCTCTGATGTGTGCTTTGCAGCCAGAACCTTGTCACAACTTAGAAATGGGCAGAGATACCCAGGGAGGTGCTCTGCCAGCCTTCTGTTATTCTCGGGAAGAATGAAAGGATTTTAAACAAGACAATAAGAAATGAGAATATAATAGATGCTCAGGTGATACACAGAGAATAAAAAGCATTTCTTATTATTTAATCATGGAACAGGTCCTCCTGAAAGGCCAAGCTGAAAAGGCAGAACCACTTAGTGTTTGGGGAGCTGGGGATAACATCCACCTGTTAGAGTAAATATAAAAGCCCAGTAACTGTCAAAAGAGCCAACAGGGTTACCTCTGAATTTTTTATTTGGAAATTGACCCCATATGCCTCTTAATTAGCCAATAAATACAGAGAATTGCTTTGACATTTTTGTCAGTGTCAAGTTCCCTGGATCACAGCACCAGCTCCCTCAAGCCTTCACAGTTAGTGCATCCCCCAGCGGTGCCCTCTTCCATGAACAGGAGAGACTTCTGACTACACAAGGACTATGTTGGCAGGAGTGTGCTCACTAGAATATATATATATCCTCATTTAATTCTTATCACACACCTACCCAATATTTGAATGGCGAAAATATTCCTCTGTTCTCTTGTCGATCTACCAGGCAGCTATTAAGTATAAGTCTTTGCTGATCCTGCACCTTTCGCAACTTTCTCCTCATGTACACAAGAGAGAGGCATCTGCTGGGTTCGATGGCAATAATTTTACTCAGACACCCATTGATATGATTCTCCCTGAAGGGCAGGGGAAATGACTGAAATGTGGATGCTTGCCTTAGCTATTCATCTGCAAATCTCACTATGCTAGGAGGAAAGCTAGGATCCTACAAGCAGCTGGGTGGTACTCCCAAATATACCTATTTATGGGCCAAAGTCTAGATTTGTCTGCAAGGAATAGAAAGCCGGGTTTATCTCAGACCACCTAGTTCAGCGATTAATGCTGTTATTTTGATTTGCTGATCTCCAGGCCGATATCTCAATATGGTAAATTACTTTCTTTACATCTGCCAACAAATAACTTTATTTCATATTGTGAGAACTTCAACCCTGGCTGGTGTGCCTCAGTTCCTTAAAACTAAATTCTATAAATGGAAAGGTTATAGGTTTGATTCCTGGTTAGGGCACATGCCTAGGTTCTTGGTACAGTCCAATCCAGGGTGCATACCAAAAGTAACCCATGGATATTTCTATCTCACATAGATATTTCTGTCCCTCTCTCTGTTGTGCCCTTTCTCTCTCTCGAAAATCAGTAAGATGTCCTAACTGCACGATACATAAGAAAAATATTGAGTCCTTTCGAAAAAAAGAAGCTGAGATCAAAGTATCTTATGTGACTTGCAAACTTCTTTCCTACTCCATCTGTATTAGTAAACTCAGTCTAATTTATTGAATTTAAGGCAGGAACTCTAGTATTATTTTTTGAATCAAAGCAAAGTATGGCACTGACAGGATTCAGTAATATACGCAGGTGATATAGGCCAGTGCACTACAGCATCAATTGAAAATGATTAAAAAAAAATTACTATGAGGGAGATGCTACAGAGTGCGATTTATAACACATGTAATTTTTAACACTGTATAGGTATTATCATACACATTGTTAAAAAAAAGAACACAAACGGATCAAAGGAATTGGTGAACTTCACAAAACTACAATGATTTCAAGCTGGAATCTGAACACAGCCTTTTCTAACTCCATCTCAGCATCTTTTCCCAAAGACTCACATTTGCTTCAACAGTGCGTACAATTGCCCAGCGACATATCTAATCAGGAAGGAGGGCAAATTTTCCCATTTCTAACATTGTTAACAGCCCTCAGTGAAGAACACTAATGGCAACAGATCTAATCCTGAAGGCCCCATAGTGCCTAGCACACAATTTGGCTCACAACAAGGTATTTAGTACATTCTTATAGGCTGAACAACAATGGCGAATTCTATAAAATAACAAACATGCTAATAAATATCTGAGTTACAAAATACTAACATATTTTAGTGCACAGGACATACAGTGCATTTTGTTCCCACTGTGTTGCCACTGAAATTGTTCTGACCTCCAGAGTCTTCATCTATACAAGATTGCAGGAAGAAAGAGATAAAGTTATTCTAGGACATATATCACAGCACTTATGATAGTGTGCTCTCATTATTTCCTGTTCTGACTGCCTCCCATACTGCCCATGAAATCCATTAAAGAAACACCATTTTATACTAAGTTGTGTTTGAGTTTTCAATTATCTTTCAACATAAAATTCATTAAAGGGATGAATGATATAATTCATTAAATAAATGAAACACTATATTTTGTAGCATACTGTCATGAAATTTTTATATTTATGTATGTATATATGTGTCACTGTATATATATAAAACTATATATGTAAATAACTATAATACCAATGTATATGCATATATAAGTCCATGCAGTTATATATAATGAAGTAACTTAAAATATTTTTTAATTTCCATCTTGTCTGCCACAAAGCCTCGATTTCATCAGTGCAATCGGTTATGTCTGCACAGTCATGTAAATATGCCAAAAATAAATGATTTGTACATGTATAAATGAATAAATTTAAAAGTATGAACCTCAATGAACCTTTCCTCAATGAACCTTTCCTTTGCTTAAAGCTTTATTCAAATTGCAACTGCTCTTTTGTTTTGTGTTGGTTTGGTAGTTCCTTGCAGTAGAGGCACCATCAAATTTCCTACCAGGATGTTCTTCCCTACTCAGTAGCCAAAATATCATCTACATTTCAAAGTTGGAATCTAGTTTACATATTCTGTTACATTATAAAACACCCCATGATCAGTAGGCAGTCAACCAAATTTATACCCAGTTCAGTGTGGCATCTCTGATCCTGTCTTGTGAGGGTTCGAGATGAAGCCTTCCTGCACAGTCACTTAGAGCAGAAGTCTACTTCCCTGCCTTAGCCTATGTCCAGAAGATCTCTGTATTTGATGCCTTTTTTCCACCAATCCCAGGTAGCATTTGGGTCACCAGTTAACTAAACAATTAAGGGCTCAAGAAATCTTGGTTATTTCCTCCATATCCTGCTGAAAGGCACAGCATAGTTTTCTGGACTACATGGTACTGTTGAAGTCTCCTGCTAATTCCAGATCCAGGACATCTTCATCAGGCATTTTTTAAGCCTACATTCAGGATTGCATTATTTCTCTGCTGTCATTCTAATTAAGGAATATTTTTTACAATACTTTCCATTTCCCTAACCTATTCTGTGATGGACCACCCTGTACTGCGACTTCAAAGTCCATCTTCACTTCTGCATCGAGTCCATACACAGGAGTTAAAGAAGATATCCACATAAGACCACTGAGTACTATATTCAGGAAAGTAAACTATGAAAGCTAATTCTCATTACTTTCTTACTGTAATAATCTTAAACCCAGACCACCTCCCTCCACCTCAGGTTAGGAAATGGGTAAAGCCAGAGAAGTCTCAGCTTTACCGCAATGAAGAGCAAAACGAAAAACCACATGAACACATTTTAAAAATATTACCTGCCTTAACATTAAGATATTATTTGTATCCCCTAAACTATAAGTGATATACAATGTAGAGAAAATATTCTATGAAACTAGAATGCGAATGACTTTAAGGTCTGAACCAATTTGGCATTAGATTCAAAACATCAATTTTCAAAACAAACACATTTTTAAAAATGATATAGAGTTAACACATTAGACTTAATAAGCCACTAGTATACATATCACCTAAAGGTAGCAAGTGAAAGGAATAAATTTCTCATGCTAAATGACATACTGCTATAAATCTATAACATGTACATACTATTTACAGATTTAAGGTAATAAATCTAGCCAATTTCAGTTCACACACTCACATATATATAAATATTAGGATCGTTAGCACTAGATAAAAATATATTCTAATAGAAAACTGGCAGGTGTCTCAAAGAGAATGTTTGCCGTATCGGTATCAGATAAATTCACTCCAAAGATCTCTTTATCTAATCCATGGCTTCAGAAAAAAAATTTTTTGATTATGCTGTGAACTTTGCTCTAGCAATTCAAGATAACTTGACAGCTAATAAAACTCAGTGACTCGAGAATAAAGGAAACTTTACTTGACGTCAGATCCAGCTCTTGTCATCACTGTCCCTAACTTTGGATAAGACTCCAAAACCTTTATCAGAGCTTCCCACGTGGCTTCTGATTTATTTCATCCATGACCTTTCTGGGTAGCCTCTACCACAAACACCCATTATTTCTGGCCAGGAGTAGCCTTTTCTTTTAATGGTCTGGTGGTTTACACATGTTTCATTTTCTACAAGTGCTATGAAGCCAAAGAGGTTAAGAAGTACTAATGTACATCCACAATGGTAAAGCACTTTCATCTCATTAAGTCAGTCGGAAGCATTGATAGCAGCTGCCTGAAGCACAAAGGTCAGTGTCCATGGGAAGAACGCTATGCCTATTATCAATACATACCATGAGTCTGAGGGGTAAGAACTTACAGTACCTTTATATTTGTTAATAGTGGCAAATGTTATTATTCTACCTGTGTGAAAAAATAAACTGTTTCTGCTAAGGAGCTAAAGTGTTAAATACACGACAAAGTAGGGGTGTGGAGAAGAGTACCACACTCTTAATCATGTTTAGTGTAAAGAGGAACTTAATGCCATATCTTACCCAGGGGTTTATAAAGTGTTTATAATGTATGTTACGAAGCAACTATGGAGAAAAGCATTATTCCGATAAAGTCCTATTAAAAACGACTGGTGATGCCCATGATTACTTTCTGCTTCACTTAGGTAAATGCAGTCAGGGTCTATTATTCAGGCCTATGGTGTTAGGGCCTATTGTTTTACTTCGGAAAAGCAGGCCAGGTCAGCAGCTCATTTTGCCCTATCTGGTATTCACAAAGAATCTGCTGAAACCCTGTTCGTGTAGCGTAGTGGATTGAGCACAGGCCTACAAAAATTAAAGGGTTGTGGTTTGCTTCCCAGTCAGTGCACATGCCTGGGCTGCAGGCCAGGTTCCCAGTAAGCGACGAGTGAGAACCAACCACACACTGATGTTTCTCTCCCTCTCTTTCTAAAATTAAATAAAATCTTTACAAAAGAAAAGAATCTGCTGCATTACAGCACTCTAGCTAGGATAAAGGTAAAATCAGTCTTTAAAGATTTGAACTTTGACTACAATATTCCTTCAAAGATTCTAAACTTCAGTGATCATTTTCTAAAAATGGTATGATTACTTTTGGTGAAGGTTCCCTTGTCTCACAATAATTAAAAGTCCTCTAATTCAGTGTTTATTTCCATTACTAACCATGTCTCAAAACTCATACTAGATAATAATTCTCAAGGATATTCTCCTTAAACACTGTCTATTAGACATTTGTATAAAAAAGAGTTAGGAGGAAACACGACTTAAAACACTGAAAACAATGACGCTTCACTATCAAACACAGCAAATTTTTTTATGTTATAGCTTCAAGTGCCATTTAACTGTTGTCCTTATTTCAGTATCTAGGAATAAATTAAAAATAAAAATATTTCAAATAATAAAAAGCTATTATTTCCATTTTCATATTTAAAAAGCAACGTTATAAAAGTGCAGCATAAAGTAGAATGTTTTAATATTAGCCTTTTTCATAGTTACACCTAAAAACTTAATGCCCCCATTATAATTAGAATCATCTGGTCTTCCGCAAGATTTCTACTAAGTGAATAATAACTGTGCTATCAATTCTGTATCAATATAACCGATATATACAACTCAGTCTTAAAAAGCCGCAGAGTGCTTGAATGTTTTAAGTGACTTTTTTCCCTTTATTGACAGTAAATGCTACTACAGCAAAGAGAACCACAATAGAATTTAATCAATACCACCGTGCATATTTATATTAAACTCCATGGCCAAATTACTCAAAATGTTTGCTTAGTGACATGATAGCACCACTTCTCTTAGTCAACGATGATAGCTACCTGAGAAAGTCATATATTACACCAAATTACTGTAAAGGAATGTAAAATCACCACTAAAGAAATGAATTTTGTAAAGATCCTATTATTGAAAAGAATTCTCTTCACTTTCACTTGATACATCCTTTTGCTTTGCATTCACAATCCATTCCTACCTTGACTGCCCTGAAGAGGAGCATGCAGTGAGTCAGGACAGCTTTAGTCAGTTTCATCATTAACTGTTAATTCCCTTAGTGGCTTCCTAATGAGATTGCTTTAACCACAGATAACCCAACACACTGTAATCCCTAGGTATTTTAAATTATCTTTCCAAAGTGGCAATTCTTCAATGAGAAATAGAGTTCCACTGTCTTAGAGCTTCAGCCAGTCCCTGTATATATTCATAAAACACTTTTTTAAAAAATTTAATTCAAAAATTGGATTTTAAGGCCCTGGCAATTGTAGCTGACTGGATTGCAACATTGTCCCATAAACTACAGGTTCCAGGTACCATTTCACGTGAGGGCAGGAACCTGTGTTGCTGTTGTATCAAAGTAAAAGTTCAATCACATTCGTTCAAAAGGTCATGAATGGGAGGCAACCAATGGCTGTTTCCATCTGACATCTATGTTTCTGCCTCTCCTTTCCTCTCTCCCTTCTATTCTCTCTTAAAAGCAAAGAAAAAATGATCTCGGGATTTTTTTAAAGTATTATATTTTGTGACAGAAGGAAACAGTTCTTTCCATATCCACTGACAACTGCTACTAATACATAGTACAGAAAAATGCTGTAAATCACTCAATGGCTCACACATTCCTTATGGCTATTATTGAGCCTCAATAGAGCAGACATAAAGAGGTGGAATGTGCTTTTGGATTTTTTGTCCTACAAGTTTCCTAGCACCTATCAGATTGTCCTGAAAATCTCTAAACTCCTTCTTGCGAATTGCAATGTTTCAATCCAAATCCCCTGATTAAGCCTATATTTCCAAAGACTGTTTACCTCCTTCATACCTCAGTATCACTTTTTTTGGAGCCAAGTTTTAAAAAGAAATCAGTAAGATTGCATTAGATATCGTTACAAAATGAAAAGCTGATAGATTCCTATTAGCCTTCAATCATTCGTCCAACAAATGTTGTTATTCCATGTTTCCTATATACCAGGCATTGGCCTTGGCCATGAAGATACAGCAGTGAACAAAAATAGACATATCTCCCAACATTATGGATTAAAGTCCAGTGGTGAGAGATAAATATTCATAAAATACCTACAAAAGAAAAGACCTGATGGTCATGGGTAGATAGGATGTAGTCATGGAACTCTGCGAAAGTGTCTGGGAGTGTGATAATTGATTTGATATCTAAAGGAAGAATATGAAGAGGAAGGAGAAGTATGTCTCAGGGAAACAACAGTGACAGAAGGTCAGCATTGCTAGAGTGGTAATCATGGAAGAGTTTCATTAAACATGAGGCAAGAGTCAGGAATATAGAAACCACAGGATGTACGTCATGATAAATGGTTTTGATTTTTTCCTGTTGGCCAAACAATGACGAGACTGTATTAAACTGTAGAAGGTTGGGAACGATGATGAAATATGATTACATTTATAATATAAGAAGATCGGTCCTGCTGCTATGTGGAAAGGTATTAGATTATGGAGTAGTTAGGAGGCTGTTGCAGTCCTACTATGTGTGAGAAATGATGAAGATGTGGACTAGAATGTTAGGTATGAAGAGTTCTGCACACATCCACCTTCATATTTCCATTAGGCTAATACACATGGTCTCAGCATTCAGATAAGACATACCAGCAAGACATATGATCCGTCTTGGTGGAACACTTTTTTTTTTTTTTTTTTTGCAAAGGATTTCTGGTAATTTAAACTAGCAATGAAGTAAGTATAGTTCTACAAAAGTTTCCTACCACTGCCTGTCTGCTTAACAGTTCATACCCATCTCAGTGTCATGAGTAACTTTTTGAGAATAGGTCACATAAGTACCTTTTTGAAAATACGTCTTTTCTTGTAACAAGTCATCAAATACAGAAAGAATCGACACTATAGACTTACTTGTTCTCTTTTTTTCCTACAGCTCTCCTAGGAATTATGAATTGATGTCTAAGAAAGCAAACTCTAAAATGAAAATTAAAATAAAAAATAATGAAGCCTATCAAGGTACAGAAACACAATTAAATAGACTAAGACAAGGTGAAAGAGTTCAGAAAAATTTCCAAAGAATTCTGTAAATAATTTATTTATCAGAATATCTTTTAAAGGTTAAGATAGTACAAAATAAAATGATCTAAAATTAAGATAGCACAAAATTAATTGAATGGAAAGAGACCTATATATCATTAGTCATATGAAATGATTAAATATGATAATTGGCCTCTTATTTCAGTACTCCATATTTCTTATAAGTTAAATGGTGAAAAAAGAGAAATACTGAATTCTATCAGTTCCGCTGAATAAAAATTGTGACATACCATTTGATAATGGGAAACAATTTAAAGTGGGCACTTTCCTGGAATATTTGGATTGTAAGATCCTCTTTGTTGTATAATTTTCATTGCCTGTCAAAACACAGTATACATATTTTTTGGAAATACATTATCTCATATTATATTCAAGAAGATATTAGTGCTGTCTCTATAATTTGATGTAAGCTTTAGCATGAAAGAAACATAGCTGATAGTCAAGAAGATGCTTTGATCCTCTACACTCTGATCTGCAGTATCGTGGCTGTTCAGAGTGCGTCCCCCTCTTGTACAGACGTTCATTCTTGATCTCATTTTATAAAAAGGCAATTTTCATTGGTTTTAGCTAATAAAGTAAGAACACAGTACCAACCTTGTGAAAATACCAGATTATTCGAGGTATCTTCTATTCCCAAAGGGGCTACACATTTCCTCCAAATTAAAAAGTTGTTGATTGACCTTTTTTCCTCGGCTCACAAATGGGTAGTTTTTCTAATTTATAAGGAAGTGTCCTGAAAGACATTTCTAATAATAAGTGACATTAAATGTATTGGGTTCACCAAAATATCTCTATGGTTTTTTTGTAAAATAAACACACATTTTTCATTTTCAACAATAATTTCAGTGCCTATCATCTCAAATTTTAACTACAGTATTAAAAAGGCACTGTAGCTTTTTTCTTTCAAATAGATTTATTTTATGTTATGGTACCAATTATGTATCACTTTGATTACGTACGAAAACTTCGATGACAGTTTCTTGAAACTGTGGGTAACTGTCTCTAAATATTGAGCGGTTTCCAGAACACAAAATCCCAAATTATGAAGCCACTTGTTATGTTTGCCATCACTTCAAAGGGGCATTTCTGTAGAGTCAGTCTCCACAGGAGACTGTTAATTACCGTTTTAGGGCCCTGTATTCACTAAACATCAGAGGCTTTTCACTTTAGAATGATAGTTGAAATACTAACAAAGCTAGTGTTTGGTTGGTAGGAGGCATCATTTTATGAAACTTTAGGATTTCAAAAAGCATTTTTACATATTAGATTCTTGAATATGAAGACCTTCCTAGTGCATAATACTGAAGATACAAACTTAAGACAATATTTCAAAGAGATATAAAATCTACCTGATTTCAAACATCTTACCTATCTTCTATTTCCCTGCTTATTTTTATTGGTCTAAATTAAGTGTCCAAGAGCTTTTCTTCTTGCTCCCATGAGTACTGTGGCTAGGGCTATTTTTAGCATGATAAACGTTTGGTTTCTCCATCTTTTGACCCCATTTCGAGGAAGCAAGTGGTATTCAATCATGTTGAACTAACTTTACATTCCTTGCTTGCCCATAACACGGATTACTTGTTATGATTCAGTTCAATAGGACATATATGGAATCCACGCCTTGTGAGTCTCACATCTGGGTTCTGAGTGCATCTAATGAGTAATCTCTGCTTTCAAGGAGCCTGGAGAGTTCAGGGATATGTACATCTCATTGAGCACAAAAAAAGTTAGAAGGAAACAACTTCTCTATTAGAAGTTCAAATAAAGTGTTCTCAGGGTACAGAAGAAGGATCAGAAGTAGTAAAAAGTTTCACAAAAGAACCATCCTTCATTCTTGGGCTCAGAAATCAGTAGGCTAGATAGAAGTATGTATAGAGAGAATTATGTGAACAGTTTGGGAAATCCCAAGGAGATAGCTAATAAAGGCTGATTAAATTATACTTTGGAAAATGTCAAAAATAATGCAAACAACAGTCTCTTTGCAAATACTTATGTGTGTACCTCAGGATAATATTGCGATAAGGAGTGTTTTCAATCCTATAGTTCACACTTTCATTAACTGTCCAAACAAATAACCTGTATGTGTTTAACAAACATCCAATATAAATTTCGCTGTGCTAATCTCAATTCCTTTAGCTGAAATCAATAATTGGCTGCTTTTCTGTAAGGGCCTCTAGGAATTCTGCATACTCGGTTACAAACTAATGTTTCAAGTGTCCCCATCCTCTAGCATTTCTGGGTTGACCAAATTTGGAAGACAGAATGTAACTGGAGTTCAGTGGGAAACCCAAGAACACAGAGTGCACAAGTTTCACTATAACGTTTCCCTATGCCTATCTATTACTGCATAGAAAATAACTTGGGGTGTAGACCTTGTTCTCCTCAAACAAAGCTGAACTGTATGCTGTCTGAGTAGTAAACAGATGGATTTTCCTTAGGGCAGAATCAGCCAAACCATTAGCCTTCTGTTCCATTATAGAGCTGAGGCTACATAATCAAGCTCACTCATACTTTAAAACATGCATTACCATTCATGTGCAGATTTGCAATTTTGCAAAATATATAAAAGCGGTTGTCCAACATTAGTTGATGAAATGCCATCTCTATCTTTAAGCTGCACAATGGTGTTTCTTTTCAACAAATGTGTTATATGACATTGAATGATTTCATGGACGTTTTACATTAATTTCCAAAAAACATAATCCACTAAATAACAACTGATACATTTCACTAACATGGTCATTCAATCAGGAAAAAGATATTGACCTGATTGTTTAACAATGTAGAGTCTAAGCAATAAGTTGGTTAATTGTTTCACTGCTCGACTTGGAAAAATGGTCCATGTATACACTACATTCCTCATTCTTGAATACATGTTGTTTAATTATTTAAACATTAAGAGAGCCCGCCAGTTCTGTCACCAGAGTCCACGCTCATTTTTCCTCTGTGTATCCGTGCACCACAGAACATAATGTCTAGAATGTGATAGGTACTTACACGTTGATTAAACATAGGTATATCATTCAAAAACTAGAAGTGTCTACAAGCTGCTGCTAGAATTTTGTCCATATTCAATTTTTAGTATATTTCATCGCATTTAATCTTAGGCTGAATCAATACTATTCTGGGTGATTAAAATAAGTATTCCCCACACATAACTCTAGGAAATCCATTTTCAAATGTGAGTATTAGCTGTACTCTGAAATGCAAAGATAAAATATGTTGACAAATACAACTTAAAATATTAAACATGATGTCAAATTTCCGTTACCCATTTAAGAAATACACTTCTCAGGAACTGATGAAGGATGCTGTTTTGGTTTCATATTATTACGAAATAAACTAACATAACCTTCTACACTTAAAATAACTTCTGCTTACTATCTCAAATTTCTGTAGTGAGAAATCTGAACTATGGCGGACTGGAATTAGCAGTGTTCTTTCATTATGGTCTCATAATGCTAAATCCAAGGCTGCAGGCAGGATGGTCTCTTACCTAAAAGCACTGGGGGAGAAATTGCTTTCAAGCTCATTGAGGCTGTTGGCAAAAATCACTTTCTTGAGGTTGTAGGTCTTATATCCACCCCCCCACATTGGTGCTCATTGTTAGCCAGGGACTGTTCCTAGAGGGCTGTTCACATGACTTGGCAAGTGATTCCCTCCATCTTCAAGGTACTGACTTCAATTCATTTTTTCTTTCCTCTACAACTAGCTGAAGAAAATTGTGATTTCTAAGGAGTCTTGTGATTCGGTAACACCCACCCAGAAAATCATCATGGAGAACAGGTAGACTCAGTTACTAATCCCAAATTCCGATTCCCACCTTGACTAACATAACAGGTCATCACAGCATGCTCAGTGCCTGGAGACCTCAGCCCAGTGCAACCCCCAAGGGCTCAAAGTCACCAAGGAGGATGCAACGTACTTGGTGGAACAAGGTTTACCTGACACACAAGAGAAGAAATGCTACAAGGTGCGAGTCGGGAATGTGCAATGGTCTCCTATGGACAGATCATCCTACCAGAATATCCAACACAGGGTGAGAGACTACACGTACCCTCTTCAAGTTACATGTGAAGACCACATTCGTTTCCTATCAGGGTAGGATATACAGGT